>JAWZYT010004271.1:0-80091 GCA_034508575.1 Petrolisthes manimaculis
CCAATTGGAGGCGGGCATGACAGTGGCTGGGTACATGAGCCAGCCAATCACAGGCCCAGGATTGACCCCCCCCCATCCCCCCTTCTAAGATGCAGCCGTTATCGTCACCAAGATCACGATATAAAATAAATAATAAATAAAAATGAATAAATAAATAAAAAATAAATAAGCATCGTAATCCCATTGAATAATAATAATATGAATATGAATACATACTTTAATCTATAAATAAATTAATATATGCATTAATATTATATAAAAATAATAATGAAACCAACGCATTTTAGGCCTGACAACGAGAGAGAGAGAGAGAGAGAGAGAGAGAGAGAGAGAGAGAGAGAGAGAGAGAGAGAGAGAGAGACTTGTCATGTACAAAATTTATCAGCTCGGTAAAACCATCTTACGTTGGCCAATGAAAAAATATTTGGGAGATGCAATTTAAACTAATAATTTCCAACTGATCAAAAATTGCTAGTAGACCAATAACAACAACAACAACACCAATAATAACAATAATAATAATAAACAAAGAAAATCAACAGTGAAATAACCATCCTAAAAATAATAGTACTTACTCCAATAATTTTGCCTGTAAAAAATAAAATAAACAATAAGAAGAAAGTGAGTGATATAAATCTGGAATGCCCAGTTCTGTTTCAATAAAAAAATTACAAATGATTGAGTCTCAAATTAAAAAAAAAAAATAAAAAATAAAGGGTAAAACAAAAATTAATGACACAGACGTTATTATTATTATTATTATATAATTATTATATTATTTCATTGTGTTCTTAAAAAAAATCATGTAAAGGGCATAAAAAATTGTGATTATTAATATTATTATGATGATGATGATGATTATTATTATTATTATTATTATTATTATTATTATTATTATTATTTCGACACGTGTTCTTTTGTAGTTATGAGTCGTATAGTGTTTGAGTATACACACACACACACACACACACACTATTGTTATGGCATCAGACAGACTTACAGGATGGGGAAACATAATATTCTTTTCCAGGCAGTAGTGTGTATAGGTAATAATCAGTCCATCACATCTCATACAAACGTGAATACTCTCTTAATTAATGAACACCAGAGAAATAATAATACTAATAATATGATGATGATGATGACAGGATAGTAGTAATAATAATATGATAGGATAGTAGTAATAATAATAATATATAGTAATAATAATAGACAGTAGTAATATTAGACAGTAATAATAATAAATAGTAATAGTAATAGATAGTAGTAAATAATAATATAATAGTAATAATAATAGATAGTAGTAATAATATTAATAGTAATAATAATAATAATAATAATAATAATATGATGTCTGTAGCATGTGCCTTCCCCACCATGCAGAAAAATATTATTATTATTATTATTATTATTATTATTATTATTATTATATGGAAATTGAGGTGTTTAATAAAAGCAAACAAATACAGTTTCAATGTCAAGTAACTTTTGTCTGTAAATATAATTATTCCCAATAATAATTCAGATTGAAATAATGACATAAATTAATATTATTTTTTTTTCTTGGGCTCAAAAGAATCGAGGAGAGAGGAGAGAGAGAGAGAGAGAGAGAGAGAGAGAGAGAGAGAGAGAGAGAGAGAGAGAGAGAGAGAGAGAGAGAGAGAGAGAGAGAGAGAGAGAGAGAGTGAGAGAGAGAGAGAGAAGAGAGAGAGATGAGAGAGAGAGAGAGAGAGAGAGAGAGAGAGAGAGAGAGAGGAGAGAGAGAGAAGAGAGAGAGAGAGATTTGGTAAAGCATGCATGACAGGTGAGATTTATTTCAGCTTTGAACGGGTGTCACACAGACAAATTAATAGACAGAAGAAAACAAGACGACGTTTGAGACAGACAGACAGACAGGGGAGTACAACAAGCATGTAACACAGACAGAAAGAAGAGTACAACATATTTGAGACAGAAACAGACAGTAGAACACATGTATGTAATGGCTGGTGAAACAGAGAAGAGACAGAGAAGCATAGTACGTCTCTGAGACAGTGAAAGAGAGAGTAGTACAACACCTAAGAGACATACAGACAGAAGAACACTGGATAAGAGGGAGGGAGACACACACACACACACAGAGAGAGATGAGAACATTTGAGACAAGGGTGTTGTTGTGTACATGATGTAGAATATAGAGTAGAATGGGACCTATGGGTGGTGCAACAAGTGTCATGCAGCCTTGCAGCCCCTCCACCCTCTGCAACTTTCATGCAACAAGACCCCACCACCACCAGACACTGTGTGTACTGTACATGTACGTGTCCAGGTTTGACCCAGACACGTGAAGGTTTTGACCATGGATGGACTCACACCATTTGAAGAGAAACCATTTATACTTTGGCTTGGGAACCTTCATGGAGTTTATGGACTCGAAAATGTTTAACCCAATAACCTGAGTGTCTCGTAAGTTGACAGGGAGGGGGGGGGGCTTTATTTATATATATATATATATATATATATATATATATATATATATATATATATATATATATATATATATATATATATATATATATATTCTTTTATTTATTTATTTTTGTTCACTCTGACAAACGTGGAATTATTTAATTCATCACAGGGAATCAGTGGTGTGTATTAAGGGTTACATCGTCTGTTGTTGTCATTTGCCTTGATAGTCTCAAACCATTTGTTAAAACTCAAATATTCCTAGTGATGGTATTATCAGTTTATACATATAAAAAAGACTACAGAAATAAAAAACTGATGCACTGCATACACTATACGCCAAATATGAGTCATGAGTGCCTTAGAGTGTTACTGATTCAGGATTAATTCATTTCTGCTGCTGAACTATGAACATCTCACGTCATTCCTTCACGAAAAGTCACAGAAAATTGTCAGTCAGTGGTAAAAGGTTCCTACCAAGTCCTGCCATAAAACTCCTTTATACTATTGAAATAAATTTTACACAACACATCCTGATTTGTAAGGCCAATTATTATATATCTTTTAATATTGGAAATAAACATTAATCTATTTTTACCAGGTAATTTTCCTAACAATGGAGAGGATGGAAAGGAAACTCAATAAGTAATTATAATACTTCAAACTTCTTGGCATCAGAATATTTGATCACCCTCAACTCAAGATAAACTACCCCCCCCCCCTCTTATTTTTAATTGCCTGGTGTAAATATGTAAAGGAAGGAGGCTAGGGTTTGGGCACCTATGAGCCGCGCGACTATACACTATGATTATCAACAAACAAACAAACAAACAAACAAACAAACACTTTACACTGTGCAAACAAACTACACTTTAGTCCCCTGTGGACATCTATTTATATATATAATGTCTTGTGTAAACTGAATACTATTGAAAACCTAAGGACTTTTTATCGCTGCTTAATTAAGGACCCTGTGAACGTGTATCGAAATTGGAGGCTTCTGATTCCTCCTGACTATGCCACGAGACAAGCTCCTTCCATATATATAGGTGTAAAACAATTAAAATATAAAGAAGATAGTTTGTTGTGTTTATTATTGTTATTATTGATTCTTGGACGACAACAGTGAAATAAATGGTAATGTGGTTTTACAACTTCCTATAAAAATAATTAAAACTTGAGTGGTTTTAGTGTATAGTAGAAGAGAGAAAGTTGCATAAAGCTTGAAAAAAAAAATGGTGGTGTATTGTGGCGAAATGTTAGATAGATGAATGAATGAATAACTTGCCTTAAATGTATAATAATTCATCTCCATAAATCATACATGAAGTGTTTGTTGGCATAATATTGTTATCTCATGTACAACAAGGGAAGGGAAACACAAGCAATGTATGTATGTATGTCTAGAACCAGGCCACAAAATTAAAATATGGTGTGATGATAAAAAAAAAAAAAAAAAAATGGCTGAAAGAATGTTGGTAGTGGTGAATTTTGGGACCCTGTGATCGTGTATGAGACTTGGTGGATTCTGATTCCTCCTGACTATGCCACGAAACAAGCTCCTTCATTATAGTTGGTGTTTCGTGGCAATATTTGAAGGACTCACTAACCTCCAATTTTCTGGCTGCAACACAGGGAGAGAGTCCTTAAATTGGTAAATTCATTTTTGGTACATTGGAGTGCCTTGATTCCTCCAAAGTATGCTAGGAAACAGGACCAGAAGAGCAAAAATAATGGTGTTCTGTTGCTTGAAATAGTTTTGAGGATTTAGTTGCTCTAGACTCCAGATTTACCAACACAAAATTCCCCCCCTAAGAAGACCGTAACAATATTAGTAAAATCTGGAGTAACTGATATCTCTAAATTACTCCCAAACAACAGACCACAACCACAACCATTATTTTCGTTAATCTGATCCTGTTTCCTGGCATACATTGGAGGAAACGGTACACTTTAATCCATCTTGGGAATACGTGTTCCCTTAATATAATATACAAATTATAATATTATATACTAATGATATTCTCCATCACTTGGCATATATAATAACTGAGGCTGAGTGTGTACAGCCACAATCATATATCCACCAACACTTTCCTTCCATCGTGGTAGTAAATATCTTGGTAATAAAGAACAACACGTGTATGATGATTTTACAGCACCTCATAATAATAATAATAATAATAATAATAATAATTGAGGGGGTTGAGTTGACGTAAGGTGTTGTTATTGTTATTGTATGGTTATATTTTGATATGATACTGATTTATTTGCACGATGGAAGGGAAGTGTAGGTGGATATTTGATTGTGGCTGTACTGTATGTTACCTTTCCCTCTCCTTCCCTCTTCTTATGCAGTTCCCTCTCCTTTCCTTCCTTACTATTAATTCCTTTCCCTCATGCATCTTTCTTCTACTTTTCCCTTCTATTCCTTCATTCGTACTATTAACATATATTGCTTTCCCTCTTTCTCCTTACTATTCCTTTCCCTCATGCATCTTTTTTTCTACTTTTCCCTTCCATTCCTTCATATTTACCCTTCCCATCAATCAATGCTTTACTCTCCCTCTTCCTTCCTTCCTTCCTTCCTTATTTTTCACCTCAATATATTTCTGCGTTTGCTTTCCTTAATTAATTTCTTTCCCTGCCTTCTTCCTCACCCATTCCATCCTCTTTATATCCTTTATATCCTAACCTTAACCCAATCAGAAAAAATATTATGATATGCTTTCCCTTGACTGACGATTTCATTACCAAAAATTTAACACAACGAAATGAAATACAATACGAGATTATATATAGACTGTAAGAGGCTATATATAAGACTCACGGAGGTAATACACATATATACTTAGTACTTTTAATACCATACATTACATACATACATACATACAGAGTGCCAAGATTCCTTCCAAAGTATATAAATTATTATGTCAGGAAACAGGACCAGATAAACAAAAAAATTAATGGTATTCTTTCTGTTGCCTGGAATAGTTTGGTGGAATCAGTTGTTCTAGAATTACTACAAAGAAGATACTACTGTACGCTTTATAATTATACAGTATAACTTCGAATCTACAGACGATATACAATTATAAAACGTCTCAAAATAAATGTAATAATTATATAGACAGAGAACCGTACTGATATATTGAGAGAAAAACAGATAGATAGACATAACAATATCTATATGTCTATCTATCTACATTTCTACTAATAAATTGATATATAAATAGATAAATAGACATAGATAATTTTACGTCTATCTACCAATTTTTCTACCGATAAATTGATATATAAATAGATAAATAAACATAGATAATTTTATAAGTCTATCTATCAATTTTTCTACTGATAAATTGATATATAAATATATATATAGACATATAGATAATTTTATGTCTATCTATTTTTACTATTTATATATTGATAGAAAAATAGATAAATAGACATAGATAATTTTATATGTCTATCTATCTATTTTTTCTACTGATAAATTGATATATAAATAGATATATAGACATATAAAATTATCTACATGTCTATCTATTTATTTTTTCTACTAACAAATTGATATATAATTAGATAAATAGACATATATAATTTTATGTCTATCTATCAATTTTTCTACTGATAAATTGATATATAAATAGATAAATAGACATATAGATAATTTTATATCTATTTATCTATTTTTTCTACTGATAAATTGATATATAAATAGATAAATAGACAGATACTTTTATGTCTATCTAACTATTTTTTTCTACTGATAAATTGATATATAAATAGATAGACATATAGACAATTTTGCCTATCTATTTTTTCTACTGATAAATTGATATATAAATAGATAATGTTATGTCTATCTATCTATTTTTTCTACTGATAAATTGATATATAAATAGATAATGTTATGTCAATCTATCTATTTTTTCTACTGATAAATTGATATATAAATAGATAATGTTATGTCAATCTATCTATTTTTTCTACTGATAAATTGATATATAAATAGATAAATAGACATACAGATAATTTTACTAACCACTCGTACAAATCTTCCCATCTTATAATTAGTCAGGTCACGTTGCTGTCATTAGGCAGGTGTAGTTTGACCTCCCACACAGCCATCTTCCCACCCCACTCCAACAAGATAAACAAACAATGGAAGCACCTTAATAATAATCTCTTCATTGGAGGCTACTGGTTACTTCAAAACTCCAATAATCTCTTAATAATAATCTCTTCATTGGAGGCTACTGGTTACTTCAAAACTCCAATAATCTCTTAATAATAATATCTTCATTGGAGGCTACTGGTTACTTCAAAACTTCAATAATCTCTTAATAATAATCTCTTCATTGGAGGCTACTGGTTACTCCAAAACTCCAATAATCTCTTAATGATGATAATTTCTTAATTATAATCTCTTCCTTAGAGACTACTGATTACTCCAAAACTTCAGAAGACAAAATCAACTCAAAATAACGTAGCTTTTTTTTTTTAATAATAAAGTGGAGGATTTAATTGCTGCAGTTTACCAATACCTAATTATTCCTTAACCCTTGGAGTGTCACAAGTGTTGGACTCTACCCAATGCAGACTCCTTTCAAACTATCAATTATTACTCCAAATTAATTAAGGACCCTGTGATCGTGTTTGAAAATAGGAGGCTTCTGATTCCTCCTAACCATCCCTCGAAAAAAACCTCTCCTTCCATATAGGTGCGTGTATGTGTATGTGTGTGTGTATATATATGTGTATGTGTATGTGTGTGTATGTGTGTGTGTATGTGTATATATATATATGTGTGTGTGTGTGTGTGAGTGTGTGTGTGTGTGTAAGTAAGAATGCAGATGCTAAACCCCAGAAAAATAACATATAATCATTATTCTTATCAGAGAGATTATTCCTTTATGATATTTGGTTTTCGATTGACCCCAGACGATAATACAGAACTAACTAACTAACAACTCCACATCAGAAGAGAGAAGATGGGAATGTAATAATAATAATAATAATAATAATTTTCATCTTTGGCTATAGAACTCCACACTATTTAGCTACAGAACTAAAAATTCCACATCAGAAAACAAATATTCTAAGACACAGAGAGAGGATGTGAATGTAATAATAATAATAATAATAATAATTTTAATATTTAGCTAATGAACTCCACATTATTTACCTACAAAAATTATAGACAGAGGCAGAGAGAATAAGGGAATATAACTATTATAATATTTGGCTACAGAACTTTACACTATTTAGCTACAGAACTTCACATCACAAGACAAACATTCTAGAGACACAGAGAAAGTAAGGGAATGTAATAATAATAATTTTAATATTTAGCTATAGAATAACTTGGCTACAGAACTCCAAATCCGAAGATAAATATTATAAAGACACATAGAGAGAGAATAAGGAAATATATTAATAATAATAATAATAAATAATAAAAAAAATAATATTTAGCGGGAACAATCTATATAAAAAAATGTCTGGCGTTAGTTAATTTTATGTACATGTATACCATATATATATATTAAACATCACCAATATCATCATCCCTAATAGAGGTCATTATTTTCATCTTTAAGTCAGTGGTCATTAGGCTACAATGACTCTCTTATCATTGTCATTATGGTCATTATCCCATAGCGTATTATTTTTAAGGAGGTAGGTAATTCACTTTTGTTTCATTGGAGTGCCTTGATTCCTCCAAAGTATACCAGGAAACAGAACCAGAAGAGCAAAAATAATGATGGTGTTCTGTTGTTGCTTAGAATACTTTGGAGGGATTCAGTTGCTCTCGATTTACCAACACTGTATCCAGTAATTGATTCCTCCAAACTATTCCAAGCAAAAAATAAAAAAATAAACATAATTATTTTGGTTTTCTTGGTCCTATTTCCTGGCAGGCATACCTTGGGGAAATCAAGGCACTCCAATGTAACAAAAGTGTATTATCTCCTTACAAAAAAATAAATAAAGGTTAGTAAATAATTAACTATGAAAGAAGGAAACAAAACAAACAGGTCGATGAAATAAATAAAGATGGAAATGAGTACAATAAACAAATGTATTTATAAATCATACGACTCTGATGAAAAAATTATCCCTGCACACGACGAGATCAGAATTCATAATATTTTGTTTTTAAACCATGATGGGCCTAGATAAAAATGAAAATAATATTGGCATTTTGGGCACAAAAACACGAAAACAAATGGCATTACAAAGATATACATTCCCTTCAGCTGAGGAGATTTTTTGTTTTGTTTTGTTTTTTTGCAATGAAATGCAAAAACCAAAATATAATTATAACTCTAATTAAACTATTTCTTGTGGTAATAATAAAAAAAAAAAAAAATCGCTTACATAATATTAATACGAAGAAAAAAAATATATACAATTTTTCCTTCAGGTTTAATTAAGTAGTTATTCCACTATATAACCCTAATTAAAAAAATGTCTGTAATGAAAATATCGCTTACTTAATAATACACGAGGAAAAAAATATACAGTACGGTACAGTATACAAATTCTCCTTTAGGTTCAAGAAGTTAATATTTCCCCCGTATAGAATTAATATATATATACACACACATTAATTTTATATATATTTTTACAGTTGAGAAGTATTTACAATATATATTAAAATTTCTAGTGTAGATCTCGTCTAAGCCTAAACATGTTGCAGGAACCACGTGGTGACATTCCCCCTCATTGCATACCCAGCCAGCCATTAGCAAATTTACTAATATAGATAATGGAAATTTATTTTTATTATTATCTTTATCTGTTATTATGTGGAGAGTAAGAGAGTGAATGTAAATTTTATGGCTCCTGTTTCCTTTCATTGTGACTCCACTTGTGTAGGCCTATACGAATACAAAAAATAATAATAATGTACAGTTGACTACACATGAATCTGGTACGCCTCGCTACTTGTGAGGTAGATACAGCCATGGCTGATAGTGGTGGACCAGGGGCCAAGGAGTGTTGGTGAGCAAATGAACTGAGTTCGAAAAAGTGAGTCTCCTAAACCTCTCTCAACGTTGAGAATGGTTTGGAAAATTCACTTTTTTCAAACTCTGTTCAGTTGCTCTCCAACACTCCTTGGCCCCTTCATGGTCCACCACTATCAGCCATGGCTCTACAACGGGAAGGAAAGTGAGCAAAAGTTATAGTTTGTTGACAAGCAGACAGTAATAATATTTTACTGTTTGCCTGTCAACAATATACATATGTTTTCACTTTCCTTTCTTTTGTATCCACCTTACAAGTAACGAGTCATATCATCAGGTGTGGCCAACTGTACAATATAGTTTTTAAGTCTGTGTTTTTGCCTTATAATAATTATTTCCACATTTTCACACAATCATATAATAACATTAATCTTCATATTATAAACAAACACCCACTGGGAATGAATAATTAAGGGACTCTGTGCAGGAAGGAGTCAGAAAATTAGAGATAAAGGAGTCCTTCAAATATTGCCTCGAAACACACACACACACACACACCTATAGGAAAGGAGCTTGTTTCGTGGCATGGTCAGGAGGAATCAGAAGCCACAAGTTTTCATATAGAATCACAGGAACCTTAAACTTTAGCTATAGTGATCATAATTATTTTTACAATGTTCCTACAAGCTTAGAATAATTATAGTTGGGCAAAAAAATAATAATAATAATAATACAGTAATAAGAGTGAGCTATACATATTATTACACCTCTATATTTATCCTCATATTGTATCCTGTTGCTTGGAATTAGTTTGGAGAAATCATTGGCTCCAAATTTACCACCCAAAACAATGTACTATATTGTAGCCTCTTAAAAAAATATTATCCATATGTATTTTCAAATTTCTCATGGATATACCAAACGATATGTATGTATCTTATGTGTATGAATGAACTGCATGGTGTATCTACGTATGCATACACGTATTTACATATGTACGTGTGTATATATATAATTTAAATATACATCTATTATACACACAATTATCTAAGTATTCAAGATCATCATTAAATTTATCAAGCCTCTTAAAAATATCAAAGAATATAATCATAATAGTTTTTCTTATTTCGATTTTAGCAAATATCCTCTTATTTTTTTCACCCCTCCCGTGTGTGTGTGTGTGTGTGTGTGTGAGGAGGAGACGTGTGTGTGTGTGTGTGTGTGTGTGTGTGTGTGTGTGTGTGTGTGTGTGTGTGTGTGTGTGTGTGTGTGTGTGTGTGTGTGTGTGTGTGTGTGTGTGTGTGTGTGTCATACAGTACACTACATTCTTCACCCGATTTTCACCAGTTCTTTTGTAGTTGACTTGTTTGTAAACCTTCTATTTTTATCCATCTACACTTTTTTTTTTTCATTTCTATTCTTTTATAGTTTGTCTGTTTTTTGTTTTTTTTTGTTTTTTTTTGTATTGCCAGTCTCTTTTGTTCTCTTCTCACCCACACTCTGTCTTTACTTATTTTCTTATTGTGTGTGTGTGTGTGTGTGTGTGTGTGTGTGTGTGTGTGTGTGTGTGTGTGTGTGTGTGTGTGTGTGTTTTAAATACGGGTTTATATAATATCATATTATTTTATAGTTGTAGTTTGATTGGTTATGCCTAAAAATTGACTTTATGAATATGATTTTATAACTAGAGAAATATTATAACCATCTTTTTTTATGTTTGCAAAAAATGAAAATGGCAGACAACGAAAAAAATAGAAAATATATTGAATAAAATAAATACAATATTATAATTTGGTAAACTCGACCAAATCTGAAACACACAAGATGAAAAAATATTATGACCATCTTTTTTATGTTTGCAAAAAAAAAAAAAAAAAAAAGACAGAAATAAATAATAAAATGAAACAGAAATAAATATGAAAACATTAAATAATTTATAATTATTTAATGGCACAGTACATAATATAAAAAAGATTGGGTACAAAAAAAAAAAAAAGAGAGAATGAGAAAGACAATTAAGGGAGAGAAGAATTATGCCCATATTTTAAGATTTCCCAAAAAACGAACAGAATTGAAAAAAAAATATATATATAACAATAAAAAAAGTAAAGTAAGAATAACCGATAATGAGTTCCAATATGATGGTGTTTGTAAAGAAAATAAAAAATAAAGTAAATAAATAAATAAATAAATAAGATTATTTTGCCCATATTAATTAGTAGGTTACATTTGAAACATTTATTTATACTCAATTAAGATTAGTTACATAATAATTTTTCATTTAGGATATCCAAATGAAACCAAAATATACAGATAGGCCTACCCCTTCCCATCTGCCCCCCCCATTATTATTACCCCATAACTACCCCTTACTCACCCCCCTCACGTTCTTCTTCCCTCCTCCATCACCCCCCCCCTCACCCCCCACCTCTCCTCAAAACAACTGACCCTTACTCCTTATATGGTGTTCTTCTTCTTTCCTCCATCTCTCCATTTTTATCTCCTTCACCACCACCCACTCCTCCCCCTTCCTTGCCCCATTCCCCACCTTTCTCTATTCCCCTTCTCCACCACCCAACGTTCAATCCTCTCCCCTCACCCCTTCGCCCCCCACCCCCACCTTTCCCTATTCCCCTTCTCCCCACCCAACGAACTCATCTCCCCCTTCTTTCCCCCATCCACCCCCCACCTTTCCCTATTCCCCTTCACCCCACCCAACGAACTCATCTCCCCCTTCTTTCCCCCATCCACCCCACCTTTCCCTATTCCCCTTCTTCCCCCCATCTCCCCCACCTTTCCATATTCCCCTCTGATCCTCGTGTCCCCCCCCCTCCGTCTCCCCCTTCCCCAATCCAACCCTCCATGTATGCAAGTTGGAGGAAGGAAGGCAGTTACTCAAGAGGCTATTACGACACCACATCACATTAGATTTCCTCCTTCCTCGGGGCAAAACTTGGCTTTCGTCCGTCCTCAAACTTGTTCTCGGAGGAAGGAGAGAAGGGGAGGGGGAAGGGGAAGGGAAGGGGGAGGTGGACGGGGAGGGGAAGGGGGAGGGGATGGGGATGGGGGATGGATGAGGGGGAAGAGTTTGAGGGCACCATGCAGCATCTCAGAACGGAGAATGAAGGACGGAGATAAAAAATGCTAAGATGAGAATAATATATATAAAAAAAATCACCTTATTTGTTTACACTTTTGTGGAGTTTGTTTGTGTGTATAGTAAGTAAGTAAGTAAGTAAGGAAGGAAGGAAGGAAGGAAGGGTCTCAAACAAAGAGTGTGATTTGTGGCTGAAAACATCCCAAGACTTTATTTGTCACGACCCCAACTTACACCATCAACCTATTTGGGATTCCTGGGTGAATGAGTGAGTGAGTGAGTGGATGGGTTAAATTGGGATGGAATATATATAGGGATGATGAGGTGAGAGGGTCTTAGGTACCTACATACAGGGCGAGTCTGTACTACCTCTAACAACTACAATAACAACAACATAATAATAATAAAAATAACAATAAAAAATAATAATAAAAATAATAATAAAATAATAATAATAATAATACAAATATTATACACTCCCATATGTATAATCATCGTCTTTAGCCACACATAAATATTTTAGGGTTTTTCCTTCTGCTGGTGTTGTGGTGAAGTGATAACGACTGGGATTCCTGTTTTTTCAAGAGTTATTAACACTAGATACGAATTCTACTTACGTCACCATATAGATTAAGATGAAATATGAATTCTACTTACGTCACCATATAGATTAAGACGAAATACGAATTCTACTTACGTCACATATATATTAACACGAAATATGAATTCTACTTACATCACCATATAGATTAGGACGAAATACAAATTCTACTTACGTCACCATAGATTATTTTAAGACGTCAGAGTAATTCTACTTACGGTACGTCACCATAGAAATTAAGACATCTCTCTATACAGATTATTTCATGCCTTCAGTTTAGGTTAATTCCTTATCATTATAATCGAGTTAGTAAAATAGGTCATTACTCTTCTAGAAAGATATTATTTACCTTTACGCAGGTATGGTATTAAAAAACATGTAGAGAAACATATATATACAAAGTGGGAAATAGTGGAAAAAAAAAAAAAAAAAAAAAAAAAATATATATATATATATATATATATATATATATATATATATATGCATAAAGGGATATAAAAATTGGAAGAGAGAGAGAGAGAGAGAGAGAGAGAGAGAGAGAGAGAGAGAGAGAGAGAGAGATGAAAAGGAATGGATATATAAATTTTCTACTATCACCATCAAGTCACCTGCTGCTACACACACACACACACACACACACACACTACAAACATTCCTCCTCTTATTTAATCTTACGAAACCACCTAAATTTTGACACCAAGTATAGTTTCTGTTATTATATTTTTACATTATTACAGGAGGAACACACATTAAGATATAGGTGTTAATAATTGTATCTCAGTCATAGGTACAGATATAATTATTATTTTATAGTAGTTTTGGTATTATGGGAGATAACTAACTCTTCCTGTAAACTATTCCCATTATTATTATTTTTTTTTGTTAATCTGGTCCTGTTTTTTTCTGGCATACTTTGGAGGAATCAATGCACTCTCATGTACCAACCAAAAGTATACCTAACTCCCCTTACATGCATTTCAATCTTTAATTTATTTATTTTTCTGGATGTAACGTCGTCTTGTCATTCAACTTGTATCGTGACAAACTTCAGAGGATTAAAATGACCTCAAGGAGAAACAAAATAACTAACTAACTTTATTTACACAGGCAGTCAGAGTGAGGTAAATAAATAAATGAATGAACTGTCCACAAGAGACCATGCATAGTCAAAGGTCAACAAGCCACTAACTGACTGACTGACTGACCTTGCTTGCTGACTGACTGACTGACTGACTGATTAATTGACTGACTTCCTAACTGTTGTGTTCTGTTGCTGGGATTTGAATGTGATGTTCTGACAGGCTAGGTATGTAAAGGAATCTCTCTCTCTCTCTCTCTCTCTCTCTCTCTCTCTCTCTCTCTCTCTCTCTCTCTCTCTCTCTCTCTCTCTCTCTCTGAACTTTAACATAAAAATTATCATTGTTGTTATCATTACAATAATTACTATTTTTATTATTATTATTATTATTTTTATTATTATCATTATATTTTTCTTGTGACCCTACACATTTTTTGGACGAGGTTAACACACATACACACACACACACACCAGTACAAATACTCTCCAACATTTAAAATTTGTAAGTACTACTACTACTACTACACACACACACACACACACACACACACAAAAGGAAGTAATTACTGCCATCACAACATAAAGGGTGTTAATATTGAAGGAGGAGTGGGGGGGGGGGGAGGGGGAGCTACGACCCCTACCTACCTGCCCTCCTGTCACAGTGAGACAACCCAAGATGATATATGGATGGTTGGTTTGTGTGTGTGTGTATGTGTGTGTGTGTGTGTGTGTGTGTGTGTGTGTGTGTGTGTGTG
This sequence comes from Petrolisthes manimaculis, assembly GCA_034508575.1. Taxonomy (NCBI): domain Eukaryota; kingdom Metazoa; phylum Arthropoda; class Malacostraca; order Decapoda; family Porcellanidae; genus Petrolisthes; species Petrolisthes manimaculis. The sequence continues at coordinate 14,957 of JAWZYT010004271.1, forward strand.
TGTGTGTGTACTGTAATTGCCAGATTTTTGGAAGGTTTGTTTGTTTGTTTGTTTGTGTGTGTGTGTATGTGTATGTACTGAACTTACCAGATAATCTATTGACAACTAGGGTCATTCAAGTTATATTTTACATTCCCTATACACAATCATTATCTCCATCATGATCTCATTAACTTACTTTGAGGTTATTATATAGTATACTTTTGGTACATTACAGCATCTTGATTCCTCCATAGAATGACAGAAAACAGGACCAGATTAACAAAAATAATGGTATCCTGTTGTTGTCTGGAATAGTTTGGAGGAATCATTATCTCCAAATAATTACTATATATCAGAATTATACCTTCCTCTTCATAGTTTGTAAGTAACTGAGGTGTTTTACGGTTTCTCCATTTACCTATATATCATTATAAAAAAAACAAAAAAACTATAGATTTATTCTTTCCAGTATTTATTTATTATATTTTTAACGAATTTTACGCCATTTACAAACTTAATTATTATACTTTTACGAATTTTTACACCATTTACAAACTTATCTATTATACTTTTACGAATCTTTACACCATTTACAAACTTACTAGAATATGCAACCATTTTTTTTAGACTACTTCTCACTTAAAAATAATAATAAGCGTCTGAGTCTGTAAATGAGTTATACACCTCAATAAAATCACAGACACTTATAAATAAAAATAAAATAAATTAATACTTGTGAGTTTACATGAATAAATAAATAAATAAATACTTGTGAGTTTACGTGAATAAATAAATAAATAAATACTTGTGAGTTTACGTGAATAAATAAATAAATAAATACTTGTGAGTTTACGTGAATAAATAAATACTTGTGAGTTTACGTGAATAAATAAATAAATAAATACTTGTGAGTTTACGTGAATAAATAAATAAATAAATACTTGTGAGTTTACGTGAATAAATAAATAAATAAATACTTGTTTATCATTATTTTATATTATCATTTATATATTTATTATTCTTTACCTGTTTTTTGCTGATACATTTCGGTACTAGTTGATCTTAAGGTGGTATATAATTATTTTTTTGGTACATTGGAGTGCCTTAATTCCTCCAAAGTATGCCAGGAAACAGGATCACAAGAGCAAAACTTAATAGTGTTCTGTTGCTTGAAATAGTTTGGAGGATTCAGTTGCTCCAGAATTAATTACCAACACCAAACTCTCCCTTTAAGGACCCTGTGATCGTGTATGAAAATTGGAGGCTTCTGATTCCTCCTGACTATGCCACGAAACAAAACAAACTCTCTCTATATATATAATTATATAGTTGGTGTTTCGTGGCAGTGTTTGAAGGACTCATTTATCTCTTTAATTAATAAGAGCCACATATTAATACTAGCCACATATTAATTAAGAGCCACATATTAATTAAGAGTCAGTTCACCACCAACAATCCCTCAATTGCAATGGTCCTTTCTCAATTTTCCTGTTATCATTCTCCCTCTCTCTTCTTCCTTCCTTTTGCCTATTTATTTGTTTTTTTCATGACAACATTTGAATCATTTACATCATTTTGTTTCTTTCTCTTCCACCGTGATATTATTCATTTCTCTTTCGGTTCTTCCATCTTATCTATTCATTCTCATCTTCAATCATTTTTGTTTTTGTTGTTTTTTATTATTTTTCACAGCTCCCTGAACATCATGGCGAGTAATTGATTTCTTGTCATTTCTAATTTATCTTTTCTTTCATTCTTGAAAGCGTAACGAAGCTCTGATAACAAATATAATTGTGTGTGTGTGTGTGTGTGTGAAATTTGACATATACAATACATATATAAAAATAAATATACCGGTATATATATATATATATTTATTTATTTATTTTAATAAGACAAAAGACTATGATTAACTTTTACCTTCCAAAACAGATTGTTTTATTCATATTTTTAGGTAAGTGTCAGCATAATAATTTTCAGAAACATGAAAATGATTATATATGCAAGAATTCCTAAAATAAGTAATTTACCACGAGGAAATACAATGACTGGATTTAAGAATGACTATAATATTAATAACATATAATTACACAGACTGGCGAGTGAATAATAAGCCATGAATAATTATCACCAACCAAAATATATACAATTACAATACTAATGACAACGAATGATAACAACAACAACAACAACAACAACACGCAGGACATAATAATAACAACAACAACAACAACTTACATTTTCTGTAACGAAGGAGAATGAATACTTTTGGCAATACGATTTTCACCATCATTATCTACCGACACGTGTTATTCTGTTGATGTCTAGGAAAATTACTATTATTATTATTATCATTATATTTTTCACCTGGTACTCTGCCTTCTCTTCCTATGATAAAAGTAATAGATAGATGGATAGATAGATAGTATACTTTCGGTTCTCTGCCTTCTATTCTTATGATAAAGATGATAGATAGATAGATAGATAGATAGTATAGGTAGATACATTGGAGAAGTTAGAAGTACTGTATATTGATTCCTACAAAAACACCAAATCAACCAAACCTACACACACACACACACACACACAGATATATTTCCCTTTCGTCAATCCCCACCACAAACCTCCCCCCCCCCACCAAAAAAAAAAAAAAAAAAAAAAACGTATATATATCTTTCTGTATGTTTATTTATTCATCCTTCCTTGTGTATTCCGTGTATGGTGGAAGAAAAGAAAGAAACTAGACAACAAAACTATACAAACTTTCTCTGGTCAGTTTGGACGGACGGAACCTGAATTTTCAAACTTTAAGGGATGATTCTCTTGTTGGTTAAATTGTAAGGTCTCTGTGATTCCTCCAAACTACACTACACAACACACACATCCCTCCCCACTATTAGTATACCATTGAGGGCATCGTCTGTCTGTTATCTAGTACAGTTAGGAGGAAGCAGTAACCTTCCAATATTACCAACATGAGAATACCCCCTTCAATATATATATATATATATATATATATATATATATATATATATATATATATATATATATATATATATATATATATATATATATATATATATATATTAATGTTTGTCGTAATTTGCATATCAAAAGAATGAAGATGTATGAAGGCAAGGGATGTAAAGGATTGGACTTGTAATTTCTCTGTATCATCATTATGTGGTTATCATTAAAGTAAATAGATTAGTTTTGCCAGTGTTTACATTTCCCCCAAATAATTTTTTCACTGTATGTCCGACTATTATAGCTGCATGTCCAACTATTATTACTACACTACAGGAAATAATTATATTAGTATATAAATTATCCTTTACACCATCTCCCAATTTCTAAACTGTTATTACTGAGAGAACAGAAACTGAAATATAAAATAAACAGATATTTGATAAATAAACATATATATATATATATATATATATATATATATATATATATATATATATATATATATATATATATATAATAAACAGAAACAGATATATAATAAATAAACAGATGTATTCGTAGGAGTCCCAAATCTGCTGTTTTTACTTCTAATGACGTGTAAACCTTAGGTGTAAATATAGTACTTATAATATATATTTTTAAATGTCTATATTCGTCAAACAAGTGTCGGTATACAACAACGAGTTTGAATGAGACAGTAGCTTCTAATTTAGCTTATAAAAAATATACTCTATTTGTTTTATATTATCTATTGATCCTATTGTTAACAAATTATTTCACTTCAGTTTGTTGGCTTCACTTACGTACACTATAAAATTCATGAGCCATAAAAAAACAAACCAACACACCTTTAGTTCAATTTATTAACATACCAACGTAGTGCTTCTTATTTTAGACCCAGTTTTAAGTTAATATTAAGGACCCTGTGATGTAGTTAGAAAATTGAAGACAAATGGGTCCTTCAAATATTGCCACGAAACACCACTTATCTGGATTGAGCTTGTTTCGTGGCATGATCAGGAGGAATCAGAAGCCTCCAGTTTTCATACACGATCACAGGGCCCTTAAGCCTTGAGATAGTAACTTACAGAAGAAGAAAATCCATCCACTAGAAATTTCCACATGGATTATATTATTGTGATTTCATTTACATTATTAGCCCTGGGGATATCAACACTTTCAGTAAAAACAAAATATCATCTTAAGTTTGTATGTTGTATGATATTTATTATATATTTATACACTACTATAACATACAACAAAGTTTCTTGGTTGAGTCGTTTAGATCTGGTTAATGAAAGTCGATCAAATTGTAGTAGCATAATTTTTTTTCCAACACACACAACAAAAATATTTCCTTCCCCCCAAAAAGTATGATTATTAATTAAGAGGTGTGTTACATACTGTACATACTGTTTACTTTGAAGGGAGACATGTATCTTTCTGAATACGTCTGTATATTAATATTGTGAATAGTCCTACACAAACTAATATTATTGGCCATAGAAGATAAAACAACCCAAGATCATTATGATAAATTGTTAACAAAACATTGATGAATATTTTACCTCCCTTAACTAAACATTAAGGTTTATCCTGTGACGATTTAAATCATTTCTCGTTAGTCCTATTTCTTAACAGGGACCGAAGCTGAAGTTTTGGGATTAAATGAAATGCATAACATCATTTTGTGCGTCTAAAGAGATTCCTTCTGGCAAGGCGATTCGTGTAAAAATGAAAAAATTGCCAGCCGTTTTGTTAAGGTCATAAGTGATGGTCCCACGATTCTTGTATGATTCATAACACAGTATAAGACCTTGTTCAGTTTAACCCTGTGAGGTATTTTGGTGGAGTGAGCTTGTTGATCAATGTACCATAAACCAAACCTGTATATCACCACAACATACAGTATACTCACATCACCACAATATACAGTATACTCACATCACTACAATATACAGTATACTCACATCACCACAACATACAGTATACTCACATCACCACAATATACAGTATACTCACATCACCACAATATACAGTACAGTATACTCACATCTTCCGTCAATACATTCACATTAAACACTTGGTTGTGGTTCTCGCCTCATCTGTTTTCACGTCTACAACGACGTGTGTTTATATGGTAGGAAATCTCTCACATATTGTATTACTTTATACTACATGTAGCATTATTCTATAAATGTTTACAAGAGTGTACATAAAATATATATATTATATATATATATACAGTATATATATTATAGTATATATATAGTATAGTATAGTACTTTATGCTTGAATATAATTATATAAGTTACATTAACAATAAAATTAAATTCTGGTATGAATAATACGGCTTTTATATCAGTTTTGATCATCCTTTTAATTAGATCATAAATGATTTACTGTCAAGCTCACGACCGGAATAGTCCATACAACAATATGAATCATATATTTTTTTTGTAAAACTGTGTGCATCATTGTGTTTGTTATACGACCCATCCATATAGCTTATAGTTGTGTCCCTGGTACACTCACACATCAGACACCATAACATTCACTCTCTATACACCACCATAACATATTACATCCTATACCACCATCACTATCACCATCACCACCATTACCACCACCACTATCACCATCACCATCACCATTACCATCACCATTACCACCACCACTATCACCATTACCACCACCACTATCACCATCACCATTACCACCACCACCACCACTATCACCACCATCACCATCATCATCACCATACAATACAAAAGTCCAACATCCCTCCAACATCTTCACAATCACATTCAATCATATTTGCCACACCACCACATCCATACACATCAACACCATATACATCATCACTCACACCATAATTTCATACATACATACACCTCAAGCGTCATGTGTGTGTGTGTGTCTAGGCATCGTGGACCAATTTGGATATGTATGATTTTTTTTTTTTTTTTTTTTTTTTTTTTAGGGGGGGGGGGGGCTTCTCTCTCATTTTATATTAATAAGGAAACCTTTTATAAAAAAATAAAAATGAAATAGTACTGTTTTTTCCCCTCAATTTCCTCAATAAAAGGAAAAATATGACCTTACATATATAACATCATACTAGATACATACATACATCATCTTACACACTTAAATATACATAGTTACCATAATATATACAGTATTATACAGATATACATACATAACATCATACTACATACTGTACATCATGCACACTAAAATACACATAATATTTATACAGTATTATACAGATATTTCTAAAATCATACTGTATACACACTACTACACTGTCATATTATACACACTATCATAACTATATAAACTAATATATTATTATGTACTACACTATGCACTACATACTATCCAATTTATACGTCTACTACTACTACTACTACTACTATTGATAATAATAATAATAATAAACAACTACTACTACTACTACTCCAACTACACCTCCAACATCTATTCTACTACTACTACTACTACTACTACTACGAATAGTTATAATAATAATTATATTAATAATAATAATAATATAAAAAAGCACTAATATTTCTACTACTACTACTACTACTAATAATAATAATAATAATAATAAAAATAATAATATATACTTACTACTACGATTACACTGAATACTGATTAAGTAGGTAGCTAGGTGTGCAGGCAGGTTGGTATATAGTTAGGTAAGTAAGTAGGTAAGTAAGTAAGTAGGTAAGTAGGTGACTGTACAGGGCTTAGTTGAGGAGGTGTTTACTCTTCACCAACCAACCGCAAGCAAGCAAGCAAGCACTCAAGCAAGCACCATAACGGCCGCTACTGGGAGGAGGGAGGTAGGGAGGTAGGGAGGTAGGTAGGTAGAAGCAAGCAAGCAAGCACTCACCATAACGGCTGCTTGTAGGTAGGTAGGTAGGTAGGTAAGTAGGTGGAAGCAAGCAAGCAAGCAGTCGTACGAGCAGGCAAGCAAGCAGAAAATTCAAATCAAGGTCACAGTAAGGAAAAAAAAACGAGTTACAGGAAAATTCAAGTCAAGAGAATAATAATAAAAAAAGGGACAATAGGAAAATTTATATAAAGAGAATAACAAGAAAATACTAGAATAATATAATAAAATAATAAAATAAGAAAATAAATAAAGATAATAATAAAGATAAAGATAATAAATAAAGATAATAATAATAAGGAAGTGCTAGAATAACATGATAATATAATAATAGTATTAATAATAATAATAATAATAATAATAGAAAATTTAAATAAAGAGAATAAGGAAATGCTAGAATAACATGATAATATAATAATAGTAATAATAATAATAATAATAATAATAGAAAATTTAAATAAAGATAATAATAAGGAAATGCTAGAATAATATGATAATGAAATAATAAGAAAATTTAAATAAAGGTAATAATATTGAAAAAAGGAGACATAGGAAAATTCAAATAAGGATAAGGATAAAATGGGCAATAGGAAAATTCAAGTAAAGATCATAATAAAGAAAAAAAGTTGAATAGGAAAATTCAAGTAAAGATCATAATAAAGAAAAAAAGTTGAATAGGAAAATTAAAAGACTATAGTAAAGAGGAGGAATAGGAAAATTCAAATAAGGATAAAATGGGCAATAGGAAAAAATCAAATTGGCAGGAAAATTTAAATGAGGAAAACAGGCAACAGAAAAATACCAAATCCAGAACATATTTGCCTACAGGAAAATAATTCGTATAAGGATCATCATAATAACCTCATTGGGAAAAAAAAATAATAATAGGAAAATTCAAATACGGGAAAATGAACATCAGGAAAAATATCAAATATTTTCCATAAACAGGAATAACGAAGAACAGAAAAATTTCAAATCTAAAACAGTAAGGAAAAAACAAATATCAGGACAATTTTTACTCAACAGTATGAAAAAAAAAGGAAAAATTTAGTCAATAGTATGAGAAAAAAAAAAAACAGGATTTTTTTTAGTTAATAGTATGAATAAAAACACAGGAAAATTTTAAGCAAGAACAGACCGGTAAAATTAAACAACATTAAAATATTGAAGCCAAAACAAACGGGAAAAACAAACAGGAAAATTTTAGGCAAGAACAGATGAGAAAAATGAACAACAGGAAAATTTCAATTCCAAAACACACATAAAATAAAAGCATAACTAAAAACAGACGATGGGAATTTTTTCAAGACAATACCAAAATATTACAATAAAAAAAACGCATATTAGAATTACAGATAAGAAAAAAAATTCGAAAATTCAATTAAAAAGTAGAAATTTTGAGAAACTTTAGAAAACAATTATAATAAAACAGCAATATCTTCTTTTAATTTGTGTAGCATGTATGTATGTATGGACGTAATTTGTGTAGCATGTATGTATGTATGTATGTAATTTTGAGTAGACGTAGAAAATGAATTCAACTTAATTAAGAATAAAGGTGTGAAAATTAAATGGAGAAATTTGAGGGTTATTTTTTGAGGCAGAGAAAAAAAATGAATGAATATAATTATACAAATCAAGATAATAATAATAATAATAATAATAATAATAATAATAATAATAATAACTACAACCAATGAGAAATACACTGAAACAAGAAACAAGAATATAAATGAAATAATATGACTTCTATATACACACACACACACAGAAAGAAAGTAAGGGACATAGTGTTCATTAATGTTTCTCAATCTTAACGAATAATAGTACACGTAAAAAAAAAAGAAAACAAGAAAATAACATAAAACAAAATCGAAAAAAAAAAAAAAATCGTGCTTCAATGACTGACTGTCTATGTAGGTATGTACGTGTGTATGTACGTAGTTGGGTTGCATGTGTACTACGTGCAGACCACTTGGCATTGTCCTGCACCTGCAACAACTCCCCCCCCCCTTCCTCTTCCTCCTCCTCCTCCACCTCTCAACCTCTAATGGCATTGTCGTGTCAAAAACCCTCAAATTGGAGGATAAAAATCATTGGTGTATACAGTATAGGCTCTAAGTCCCACATTCTTCCCTTCCCTCCTCATCCTACTCTACTCTACTCCCTACTTCTCTATTTTTATCTCTCCTTCTCTCATCCTCCTACTCTCTATTTTTATCTCTCCTTTTCTCCTCCTCCTACTCTACTCTCTATTTTTATCTCTCCTTCTCTCATCCTCCTACTCTCTATTTTTATCTCTCATTTTCTCCTCCTCCTACTCTCTATTATTACCTCTTTTCATTCTGGTCTCATTCTTGTTTATCTCTGCATTCTCTCCTTCCCTCCTCCTCCTACTCTCTCCTTCTCTTTTTCTCCATCTCATATTATGCATTTCCTCCCCTTCCTCCTACTCTCTTCTTCTCCCTTTTTATCTCTTTCTTCGTTTTTTATTTATTTCTCTTCCTATGCATTCCCTCCTCCTTCTCCCTTTTTACCTCTCTCATGCTCCTCTCTTACCTATCTCTCCTCTTATGCATTCCATCCTCCTTCTCTCTTTCTATCTCTTCTTTCTCCCTCTCATTCCATGCATTATTAATTCATTCTTTTCCTTTTATGCTCCAATTCCTCTTACTCCTCCTCCTTCTCCTCTTACTCCTCCTCCTCCTCTTTTCCTCCTTCGAATAGCATTGCAAATATATACCATTAAAAATATTTCTCTTTCTCCTTGCCAATTAATTCCCTCTCTCTCTCTCTCTCTCTCTCTCTCTCTCTCTCTCATTCCACCACTTCCTCTTCCTCGTTCTTGTATGTTGTCTTCTCCTTCAGCTATCCCATTCATCCTCCCTCATAAATAAATAACTCTTAATAAACTTCTATATCACTGACTCCTGGGGGGATAGTCTCATTCTATAACATACCGAGTCGTCTGGCGTTAGTCTAAGCTAATTATAATCAAGAGCAAGCAGTTCTTTTTTTATTGTTTTATTTATTTGACTTATTCTAAATTTTATATTGTTTTTTATTTATTTATTACTTATTTATTTGACATATTCTAAATGTTATATTGTTTTTTATTTATTTATCTATTTGTGACTTATTCTAAATGTTATAATGTTTTTATTTATTAATTTATTTATTTATTTGAGACTTATTCTAAATGTTATATTGTTTTTATTTATTTATTTATATATTTGTGACTTATTCTAATCTGTGGTCATTAGGACTATTTTCCCTCAACATGACATGAATAATGGCCAGGTATTTAGAGAAAATGGCTTAAAGTTAATTATTGTTTTAAGAGCCCGGTGATCGTGGATGACAATTGGAGACTTCTGGTTGCTCCTGATTAATTAAGTCATGAAACAAGCTCCTTCCATATACTGTAGGTAGTGTGTGTGTGTGTGTGTGTGTGTGTGTGTGCGTGTGTGTGTGTGTGTGTGTGTGTGTGTGTGTGTGTTTCGTGGCAATGTTTTGAAGGCCTCGCTAACCTACAATTTTCTGACTACTTCAAAATTTCCCTCAAGAAATACAAATATACAAATCATACACATATAAATAATTCAGCTTCCCACAACTAACACCATATTCTCGTCATTCCACTTCCCTTTCATTCCAACTCGTTCACACATCACTAACAACTATAAATCATCCATTATTAATTATTTTCCTTCAATAAACTTCCGTATTTACCTTATTCAAATTATCTCTCATATTTACCATTTTTTATCTATCATGCCACACCTTCCATATTTACTTCTTTTTTATCTATCATACTTCTGTCTTCCTAACATTTGCCCAAGAACACATACATTTCAATATATTAACAACAACAACAACAACAACAACCTATCTTTATCTCCTCACAACCCCCCTGTATTCTATTTCACAACTCATTATTATCTTTACTGTACACATTTTTAATGCAAAAATAATTACTCTACATTTTTTCCTCAACATCCTTACCGTGTAAAAATTTCTCTACACGATTTTTTTTCATTAATCTTAATTTTTCTCACAAATATATACATACCATCTATTAATTTACTCTTTAACGGTAAATGTTTTATTATTTCTTTTTATCTGTTATACTAATTAGTTTAAGTTCTACTCCAGCTCCTCCACATCTTATAAATAAATAATCATTACACATTCCAATTAATATTCCTATGCAGTAAATATTTTCCAATCTCTTTATTTATGTTGTTGTTACATTCTATACATTATCTTTCATGTTTCTCTTCCATTCTGTATTCCTATATCTTCCTACGTATATTTTTTCTAGAATTTTACATATACCAGTACATCTATGTTTTTACTTCATTCTATACATATTTTTCTATTCATTATCTTTTATGTTTCCTTTCCATTTTGTATTCGTATATCTTCCTGCGTATTTATATCTAATTCTATACATATCCTCTATGCTTCTACTTTATTCATTAATATCTTATTAATATTATTTACTAATCCATGTTCTCAGTAACATTATGTATCTGTACTATTATTTACATCTTCCTTACACTATATTAATGATTTACATATATCTTTAATATGTATTTATATATTTTCATATTAATTGAAATATATGTTTATATATTTTCATATTTATTGAAATATATCTTCATATATTTTCATATTTATTGAAATATATGTTTACATATTTTCATATTTATATACATATATTCCACATAATATTATCTACAAACCATCTTTCGTCATTCTACCCAGTTTGTTTTCAGTCCCCACCAATCTTTACTTACATTCCACCTCCTCTAGTGTTGTTAGTATATATACGAATCTATATAATATTCTATACTTCCTGTAGTTAGTATATATAAGAATCTATATAATATTCTATACTTACTATAGCATGACCTGTTCACATAGTTATATTAATTATTTTCTTCCATCCCTTGTGCCTTCCCATTCTACACCTGCCATGCTTCCTTCTCTCTTCCATTAGTATTATTATTATTAGTATTATCCTTCAGTCCTTCTATTCCACTTTTTCAATCCTTTATTTTTCCCTTATCCCCTCGGTTCAAAGCCACCCCTCCCTCTCTCTCTTATCCCTCTCCCCCCTGATCCAAAGCCACCCCCCCTCTCTCTCTCTCTTATCCCCCTCCTCCCCCCTCCCCCCCCACCTTGATGTTCTAACCGACATCATTCCCCGCACTCCCTCCCTCTCCCTCTCCCTCCGTCGCCCCTTTCCCCTCCCTCCCTCCCTCCCTCTCTTAGCCAGTCATCCTTATCCTCTCTCCTCCCTCTCTCCCTTCCTCTCACCGTGTCTCTCTCTCTCTCTCTCGTTCTCTCCTTCACTTCATCTCTCCCTGTCTTCTCTCTTCTTCCTGCGTCCTTTCCTCCCGGTCCCCCTCCCCCCCTCCACTCCTCTACCCTCTGATTCTCTCCATTGCTTCCCTCCCTCCCTCTCACTCAGCGTATCCCCCCTCCTCCCTCTCTCTCTCTCCCCTCACCATGGCAGGTTCCAACAACGCTCGGCTTCCACCGCCAAAAACACAGTCTTCTAAAAAAAAATCTACGCGGCCTTTTATTGATTTTAAACCCTCTCTCATTCCCTTCCTACGCTTTCTGGAACCTACGACGTTTGGAGGACTAGAACACACAACCAGATCCGTCCTTCCTTCCCTCCCGTAGACCATAATAAAAGATTATTAGCGGTAATGAGGCCAAAATACGATGATGCTTAGCGGACGACCCCCCCCAAAAAAAAATCCAAGCGTCTGTCTGATGAAATAATCTTGTGTATTCTCATTATTTTTCATTTACATTCCCTTCTTTACTTTACTTTGGTCAGAACATTTCACAGAGCGTCACTATAGATATATTTTGTAGTCTCTATTATTTGTAAAGCTTCTGCCATTCCTGTCCGTTTTCTCTGTTATTACTTGGTTCGTTTTCCTCTCTCTGGCCAACACCACCACCACGTGTTTTACTACGCATTGATTCTTGTCGTTTGGTTGCAGTTCTTTTCATACAGTTACACACACATACACACACACATGTTCGCTACAACGTCCGTCCAACCGCCTCCTCCGTCCATTCATCTAGCTAGCCTCCACCTCCTCCTCCTCTTCCTCCTACTCCTCCTCCTCCTCCTCCTCCTTCATTCGTTACACGCCAATGTTTGTCCTTCTTAACATTTTATTTCTCCATCTTACATTATTTTATTCATTTATAGACATTTCTCCTTTCGTCCATTCCACTCACTGACTGGATTGCCCTCTCTCTCTCTCTCTCTCTCTCTCTCTCTCTCTCTCTCTCTCTCTCTTCAATCACCCATCCAGCTACCACACTTACACCCATTTTCTTACCTATTCATCCATCCATCCATCGGTCCTCCCTCTACCATAACGAGGCCAACTTGTAGCAATCCACACATTCATCCATCTGTAATTTTCATCCTAAATCCATTCGTCCTTTCCTTCATCAACCAATAATGCATTTTTTTATATATATTCTTGCAACCCATACATTTTCATTCTTCTTTCATCAACCCATACATTTTCCTTCTTCTTTCATCAACTCATACATTTTTCCTTCTCTCATTTATGTATATGATTTTTTTTCATCACTTTATTCATTTTCCTGTCTATATTTTTTTATTCCAACCTGCCTTCCATTAGTCTAATCACACATTAGTATTTCTAACACCATTTTATATTACGACAATAATACCATTCTATTAATAACCAAACTTCTTGACTTATTCTGTAAAACTCATTTGCACACTAATATAAATTACACGAAGCATATACACAACTTGGTAATAATATAAAATTGATACACTCTGGTTTTTACTAAACAACACATAGATAAGGTTTCATATCAGCTAGATAAAACCATATATATAAGGTTAATATAAACGTACAGTACAAACTCGGGATTACCGTAAACACCTAAATTAATTCCATACACACTTATTTTTTCACACATCCCCAGATATCCAAACTACAAAATTGTATTCACAACTATGTAGCTCCACATCCAACTATGTACAAAAATCTACACTAAACAATTAAATATTTAGAATATATAAATCATGTATAGATACATTCATACATCCATACATACAGTACATACACATTCACATGCATTTACCCACTGCCAACTACTATTCACTTACCGACACCATTAGTATTCTCATTTACTATTAATTTATCCGTGCATCCGACAAAACATTTCCAATTTTGTGTATACCGGTATATATATATATATATATATATATATATATATATATATATATATATATATATATACGGGTCTATAAATCCAACCCTGACTTTTCCTGCATGAATCCAACCGTAAATAACAAGAACATCCATCAGTATTCAATGTATTATTTCCGTTTATTTTCACTGTGCAACTTACAATCAGTACAGCATCCATCAATCAACACAGTCACTACTTTATGTATACTCTAGTTTTATACCGCGTATATACATAGATAGATTTTTTTATTACATCTTATTATATCTTGTCAGTAAAGTCCGCAAAATCATTTTCATTATTTCTGTACCATATAATGATCATTCTATTATCAAGTTTCTTTTCGTGCATCATAAACATCATGCATCTATGCGAATATTTCCTTTTTTATTTCTATTTTTTTTTATTTCAAACATATTTTTATTACACATTTCATAACAAAACCTTCCCTATGATGATCTTTGATATGATTGTGTTTTAATTATTATAAAAAATATCAAAATCATCTTATTTGTACACCAAATCACATCCTGCATAATTATGTGTATGTATAAGCAAATTTCAAAACCACACAAACATACCAATACAATATCCTTTACACATACATACCAACATTTATTTCTTAATTTCTTTTTTATTTTCCTCCCCATTTTTTTATTCCACACACAGATGGCATAAAAAAAATTTACATCACCTTTTTATACCATAATTGAATAATTTGCAGACATCTTTCGTACCCAAAAACAAAAAATAACCAAATTACCCATTCCTCGTTATCCTTCCTTCCTTCCCTTGAGATAATAACGCTTTAGACACACACACACACACACACGATAATAATGCTTCAGACACACACACACACACACACCACGGATCCATCATACTAAATAAATCTTTTAAGACACTTATGAATAATTGTTTGCCACTGTGAATAATACCACAAGACGAAGAGAGAGAGAGAGAGAGAGAGAGAGAGAGAGAGAGAGAGAGAGAGAGAGAGAGAGAGAGAGAGAGAGAGAGAGAGAGAGAGAGAGAGAGAGAGAGAGTCTAATTGAGTTCTACATAATAAATTGCACCTCGATTGTATTAATTTTCATGACCTATTATTAAACCGGACCTTGTAGTCACGGTATGTATATATATTATGTATGTATGCCTGTATGTATGTAGGCCCTATGCTTTGCTTATCTGGTATAAAATTATTGTAGCAAATTTGACCAAAAGTATCTGCTAACCTCTTATTATTATTATTATTATTATTATTCAGGTACAAGGGTTTCTTTCTCTAGATACATAATATTACAATATATCTTTCTTTGCCATATATAAAGATAAATAATAAAGCAGCAGCATCTCCCTCACCGATAATACAGCAAAACTAACCACAGACGATTTTATAGTCCAAGATACAACACCCACCAGTCTTCCAAGGAGTGAACTAAAGCAACCAACAATATTATTTACAAGGAACCCCTGTGATGAAGTCAGAAAATTATTAGAGGCATATATAAATGAGTCCTTCAAATATTGCCATACACTAAAAAAAAAAGAGCTTGTTTCGTGGCATACATACATACATAGTCAGGAGGAACCAGAAGTCACCATTTAGTCTCATATGTACACGATCACAGGGTCCTTAATTATAAGAGGTGAATACAGTGTTGGTAAATCAGGAGTCAAACTATTTTTCCTCCAAACTATTCCAAGCAACAGAACACTTATTATTTTTGCTCCTCTGGTTCTGTTTTCTGGCATACTTTGGAGGAATCAAGGCACTCCAATGTACCAAAAGTATAATACTCTCCCCTGAATTAAGCCTGAATATTGGTGTGTCTGGTCTGCCTCACATAATGATTGTCGTCTCCAGATGTTGAGTCACAATGGGAGATAACAAATATAATAACAAATAAATAACAAATATATACGTACGAATGTCTGTTTAACTCCCAATATGAAAGCTATATATTAACTATCTATTCTAACTAACTATCTATTCTAACCAACTAACCATGTATAATTATAGGTACCATCTAGAAATGTATTATCATTTATGAATGGATAACCTATACATTTATATCTTAACTATTTACTACTACTACTACTACTACTATGCTGAAGTCGAGGATGACTCTCTGTTCTTGTTAGACAAAAAATAAAATAAAATAAAAATAGAGGACAAACGTATTACTTGTCCTTGGCTTGCAGAGAGAGAGAGAGAGAGACATAGATAGATAGAGAGAGAGAGAGAAAGACGTAGAGAGAGAGAGAGAGAGAGAGAGAGAGAGAGAGAGAGAGAGAGAGAGAGAGAGAGAGAGAGAGAGAGAGAGAGAGAGAGAGAGAGAGAGAGAGAGAGAGAGAGAGAGAGAGAGAGAGAGAGAGAGAGAGAGAGAGAGAGAGAGAGAGAGAGAGAGAGAGAGAGAGAGACATAGATAGAGAGAGAGACATAGATAGATAGAGAGAGAGACATAGATAGATAGAGAGAGAGAGACATAGATAGAGAGAGACATAAAGAGAGAGACATAGATAGAGAGACATAGAGAGAGAGAGAGAGACATAGAGAGAGAGAGAGAGAGTGAGTCAGAGTGTGGAACGACTGTGATTATTCATTTTATATTTTTCCTGGTTTGGTCATTACTGGGAACTTGTCTCATGATGATATTTCACACATTTGTTAATAAATTACACCGTGTACGTCCATTTCTCTTCTGCACTGTAATTACTTCTATCAACAAAATAATGCGTGTTTATACTGCACATTACCCTGATATTAATACACTGAAGAAACTGTCTACGTCCAACTATAGACCTTAATACATTTCATAGCTCTGTACATCTAGCTTAGTACATTTCATTTTTATTATTATTATTATTATTATTGTAGAAGTATCTGTGGAGTTTCATTTTATATCAAACCACCTAATATCTATCTTAGTACATTTCATTTTATTATTATTATTATTATTATTATAGAAGTGTCTGTGGATTTTCATTTTATATCAAACCACCTAATATTTTTTCTTAAGTGTCTATGGATGATTATTTACTGTGGCTGTGAGGCCAATTTTATATGTGTTAATATTTATATGTTGTAATATTGGTGTTATATATGTGTTAAAAATATATATGTGTTAATATCTATATGTGTTGTAATATTGGTGATATATATGTGTTAAAAATGTATATGTGTTAATATCTATATGTAGTAATGTTGGTGATATATACTGTATGTGTTAATATTTATATGTGGTGGTAATATTGGTGATATGTATGTGTTAAAATATATATGTGTTAATATTTACAGTATGTGTTAATATTGTGGCTTTCTACACAACAGAAACAGACTCTCATTATATAGTTAGTAGTTTTGTGATAATATTAAAATTTTCAGAGATATTAAAATTTTCAGAGCTATCCCAAGTCTCCTCCACGAGTTGCCAATAAAATCTTAGGTGTCTTAACTCCAGCCTCAGCATGACACCAAACCAAACTAACTATTAGTAATTAAGTGGGTAGTATAGTGTTGATAAATGTGGAGCAACTGAATCCTCCAAACTATTCCAAGCAACAAACCACCTTTCTTTTTGTTGATATAGTCCTGTTTTCTGGCATAGTTTGGAGGAATCAAAGTGCCCCAAAATACCACATGGTAAAATTGGAATACTTCTGCTGATTCCTCCAAAATATGCCACGAAACACATCCCCTATTCGTAACATTCAGGTTGTCTGTTTCCAGGCATAGTTTGGAGGAATCAGAGACCTTCCAATTTAACAAACAGGAGAACCTCCCCTTAATTAAGATGGTAATTCTTTTTTGGTACATTGGAGTAACATGATTCCTCCATAGCATGCCTGGAAACAGCACCAGAAGAGCAAAAAATAATGGTGTTCTGTTGCTTGGAATAGTTTGGAGGATTCAGTTGCTCCAGATTTCCCCCTGAACTAACTAACTAAGACACTGAGTAGCCCTTCCTTCCTTCCTTCCTTCCTCGGTACCCAGTCAAGAGAATGATTATATTTTCCAACCCATCTACTTAATTTTTTTCCTCGTATTGGTTCCCCATACAAGGTTCGTGTGTGTGTGTGTGTGTGTGTGTATGTGTGTGTGTGTGTGTGTGTGTGTGTGTGTGTGTGTTCAGGGGAAGTATTGTATATGCTTATGGTACAGGTGTGAAAGGTTTTATACAGGTGTGTTAGAGTTATACAACTTTTCCTGTTATCTAACGTTTGGTGGAGGTGGTGGTGGATCAAGGGTTCAGATGCCTAAAGGTATAGAGAATGTTTGTTTATACTCTCATAATATTAATTTATTATTATTATTATTATTATTATTATTATTATTATTATTCTGTATGGGGAATTGTAAATTAAATTAGACGAATAACATATACTTTTCAACAGAATATAATTATTATAAATATATAATCATTTTTATAATAATAAAATCGGGATCTACAAACGTTGATTTTTTTTAAAATTTGATATATAAACTTTTATTTTATTTTTACTGAAATTTATATAATAAGTTATGAATATTTTCTTGCTATAATTATACAAGGCTGATATTATTATATATGTTGCATTATTTTTCCATTTTCAAGTAACTGCTATGCTTAACAATTATATGAGTATGATCAGACTTCTTGTTATGAGATATTGATTATATATTATACTTACAACAATTTATAACAGTGGCTTGGAATTGTTGTGAACCAAACTTTGTACTATGATGCAAAGATAACTTATTTTGTTATGGACTGTAAGTTATTCCATGCAACTGTAGCAAAAATAGTTATAGAAAAATAGTTAAGGGAGAATATGGATAGGAAAATTGGTCACTATAATCATCAGTATAATAATAATAATAATAATAATAATAATAATAATAATGATAAATATTTTCATTGTTATTTATTCATCTGTATTAGTATGGATGGGGCTTCACAAATTATTATCTTAAAATATTATCCTAATTGTCATCAGCATCATCATCAAAAATATCAGATAATAACATAACAACAAAATAATTACCTACAAGTCAGAAGGTGTAATGCAAAAGTGTACTAATGGTCACAAGTATATAATAATAATAAAAAAATAATAATTACGTCTTCAGTAAAAAACGAAAAAAAAGGAAAAACAAAAACTAATAATAATTTTCAAACGAGTATGGTATAGGTACAAGTGTCTCCATCCTTATGTGTGTGTGTGTGTGTGTGTGTGTGTTAGGATAAGTGTGTTATATAAGTGATAATAAAAACACGTTCAATGTACAATGTCATGCACTTTATGATACTATTTTTTGTCTTTCTTTTTAATTCTTGGGATCGAGTTCATATCAGTTGTGAGTTAAGTAATCTATCTGTCTTGTATCAGAAGTATATCAACATTTATTATAATGATGGAATTCAATTAATCTGCTACAGTAAATATAATACAACATTAATGCATACAACTCCTACATACATACACCCCATTTATACATATTTTTTTGTACACAACGTATTTGTCCACAAGCTACACAATTGTACACAACTCACACAAGTTTTTTTCATATCATATTACATTACTGAATTTTTATGCATCCATTCTGTACAAGATCAAATTATGTACCCTTACCAAATTACTGCATTTAATAATAATAATAATAATACTAATAATAATGGCAATAATAATAATGATAATAAAACTGATAATACTAATAATAAAAATACTACTACTACTACAAATAATAAAAATAATAATAATAATAATAATAATAAAATACTACTACTACTACTAATAATAATAATACCATATTACTGTACTGTACATAACATACTTCCACTCATACCACATGGTGTATAACTCACAACTCACATATTCCACATTATTTTTATTCTTTTTTTAATTACACTTGTTAGTTACACACCCATCCGTTTATAGTTTGCTCACCTATCTAACATTTCTTCATTTTAATAATATATATAATATGTAATGTATATATTATTATGTGTGTAAGTTAGATTATCTCCACCTATTGTTTTCTCTCATTCCTCTCCCTGACTGAGACGAAATACCATAGGTTGTTATTTGAACCCTTGGCCATTTATTTCTACGTAATTCTTAACCATATCAAAGAAATAATTTAGTATGTTGGTTTGACACTTAATTTAATAACTGATATCTGTCTCTGTCTCACTCACTCTCTCTCTCTCTCTCTCTCTCTCTCTCTCTCTCTCTCTCATACCGTACAGTCAGGCTAATAAGCAGTGACATAATGGTAAATAAAACATGTATGTGTACCTGATCATGTGTACGTATAAAATAATAAAACAACAACAAAATCCTCCCTCCACCCACTTCACCATCTTACACACACCAACATTTTCCCTTACCCCCCCCCCTTTCCACACACCGTCTTCTACACACAGAACAACAACAACAACAACAACAAAATTCCCCCATTCACTCACCCACCCACCCACCCACCTACCATCTTACACACACAGAACAACAACAACAACAACAACAAAATCCCCCCACTCACTCACTCACTCACCCACCATCTTACACACACACAGAACAACAATAACAACAACAACAACAACAAAATCCCCCCACCATCTTACCCACAACAAAACCCTGATCAGAGTCACTCATTCCCAAGACTCATCCTTTCATTGGCTGGCATCATTTGTTTTGTTTTGTATACTCACTCCTCACTCTGAAATCCTTCCTGCCACACCATCCTCTAATTAGTATTTAACCACGTTTTCTTAGTCATCATCCCGTGTGGTATAAAGATTTTTTTTTTTTTTTTTTAAGATATTGTATGCATGCAGTAACTGGGTGGGTAGGTAGGTAGGTAGGTAGGTAGGTAGGTAGGTAGGTAGGTAGGTAGGTAGGAAGGGTAGGTGAGTGAGTGAGTGAGTGGATGGGTGATGGATGATGACTGGGTGAAAAACTAATAACGAATAAAGATGTAAATAGTGGTAGAAAAAAAAGCGACTAAAATGTAAATACAGAGAAGAAAAAAACCCAACAACTTAAAACCTCTGAGGGGATTATTTTGTGAAGTGAGTAAGTAGTGAGTACTCCTGAGAGGTGTTCATGTGAAGGCTATATATATTATTTATTAGAAGGCAGAGGTTGTGTTAATTCAGAGTTATCAATCAGGATTCGAAATTTGGTACTGTGTGTGTGTGTGTGTGTGTGTGTGTGTGTGTGTGTGTGTGTGTGTGAGTAAGTTAGTGAGTGTGTGTGTATGTGTGTGTGTGAGTGTTTATGTATGTGTGTGTGTGAGTGTGTGTGTGTGTGTGTGTGTGTGTGTGTGTGTGTGTGTGTGTGTGTGTGTGTGTGTGTGTGTGTGTGTGTGTGTGTGTGTGTATGTGTGTGTGTGTGTGTGTGTGTTACGGGTGATAATAATATGTAAAACGTAATGTGATAATAATTATGGGTATCAGGTAACCCAATCAGGACAAGACCAGGACCAGGTACACACACACACACACACACACACACACACACACACACACACACACACACACACACACACACACACACACATACATTTCTCTCTATATATATAATTTTGAAGGCTTTGGTGTCGGGGATGATAATTATAACAGTCAGATATTAAATAAGACTATAATTTATACCATATCAAGTTACCCAATCCAAAATGAGGAATAGGCAGGTACATACAATATTTATAAAAGGGTTATGAAATGAAATGGTGCAACACAGGTTATAATCACTATAGTTATATATATATTATAGGCAATATTGTACTTGATGATGATGATGATGATGATTATACCTGGAGCTGGTAATGTATTTATTTTTTTTATTTTTTTAATGGAATAGATATCTTTATTTGAGGAGTGAAGGAATGATAGTTCAAGGATCACTTATATAGGCAACTTGTAAAATATATTCGTTCGTGTATGATTATTATATCCTTCTTCATCAATACTGTAGTAAGTATATTATACAGGTGTTTCTAATCAACAAATGTTAGTTAGTTAGTATGTCTGTGATGTTGATGTGATGGAAACTTTTTTAGAAATGTACAGATATACATGAAGAAAATTAAAACTTTTTATAAACGTACAGATGCCTATGTTATCAAGAAAAATTAAAACGAATATACTAGTATATGTGATGCAAATAGAGATATGTTTTTTTATATTAATTTCCTTGAATATATAATTTTCATGTTATGTTATTTACTGATGAACCACTCCAGGTAAAAATCACTAAGATTATTTTTTTCCATCCTGTATAGATATAATTTTTACTTTCACCTCTACTAGGAATATATTTTTCACGCCCTATTCATAATTTAAGTATATATATTTTAAGTATATATTTATATTAAGTATATATCTATAGTATATATTAATTTAAGTATATATATATATATATATATATAATTTAAGATTATATATTTCTTTTTTTTCACGGTTTCTTGGTCTGTCAGTCAATATAGAAAGCCACGTTATAAAGTCAGGCAATTATTATTACCTTTTCAACACTCGAGGTTCCAGGTCTTGGTGAAATTTGGAATTGTTAGACATACAGTACTAGTGAATTAATGACAACTCTTATCCTTTTTCATATTTGCTTGAGATCTCTTAATACTCCATCAGGCTATTCGAAGCAAAGCCTGGATACATATTTTAGACTGAGACTGTAATACATTGGGCCAATAATATTAAATTACTCTTAACTCTTTCTTTACTTTCCTCACATAACGCAATATCACCAACAACTACAGTACAACATTTTACAACAACAACAACAACAACCCACAAGTACAATAACTAGAATAAAATCAGCATTGACTATTATAACTTACTATTTATTATATTTATAGTTTCTTGGGAATGAACTCTGTGATATCAAGCTAGGAATTTCTATATTTTACTGATGAATACTATTGGTGTAACGTTATCCTAGCGACTGGTAAAATGTAAATGAAAGCAGGATGGAGATATTTCAAAATACAAATACAAATATAAAAATAAAAATAAAAATATTTTCTTGAGGCATTTCATCTCACAAGTGAAAGACTAATTTGTGAGAAAAAAAAAATATATATATATATACTGGTATATAGCATTATAAAATTTCTCTTTCTAGTTATGTACAAAATTTTATCTTCGGCCTCAGAAATTATGGAAAACAAAAAATAAAAAATATATATATAGCATTATAAAATTTCTCTTTCCAGTTATGTATAAGATGGTATGAACTTTCCTATCAATATTAAGAAATTAACATGAAAGTAACCTGTGATAATAATAATAAAAATAATATAATCTTACGTGATGATGTATTTTGGTTAGAATTATATATTTCTCCTATAAGTCCCACTGTACAATACAATATACAAAGTTATATCATATATTTTACCAACAGACGATTTTATTCAACTGAGGAGAGGCAAGTGATTCTCAAAATGACGTAGTAAGTTAGTTATATGGGAATAAATTCTCAGTAAGATTTGGTCTCATGTTTAAGTGTAATAATAATTCTGTAGCCACGAATTCCTATAAACTATTCCAAGCAACAGACCACCATTCTTTTTGTTCATTTGGTGTTGTTTCCTGGCATATTTTTGGAGGATTCTGGAGCAACTGAATCCTACAAACTATTCTAAGCAACAGACCACCATTATTTTTGTTCATTTGGTCGTGTTTCCTGGCCTTTTGTTTTTTTGGAGGAATCAAGGCACTCTATGGTCTCCAAAAAAAACCATGTACTATCACATTAATATTATTAGATCACATTTTTAAAGTTATATAAAACTCCAAACTGATATTCCGTATGCTGGTGTGATAATATAATGTTTACTGATATAATTATTTTCAACAACATTTTATAACTTTAACTAGTATTATAATTATGTATGGTAGAGGCGCCATGATACTATTCCCTTCCAGCTAACTAACTTTAACATAATTTACTCCAACGAGGTGACTCCAATTATCAACACTGGTTCCACGCTGAGGGAAATAATAATGATAATGATAATGATAATGATAATGATGATGATGACGACACAGTAATAATGAGAATGAAGGATACATCTGAGAACGAGAGTCAGTATGAAAAATTAATCACCATCTTGTTGTGTATGAAAAAATAGAAAGAATTTATCTTATCTGTCATAGTCACTATTATTATTCTATATGTTTCAATTTATATAGGAAATTCATCTGTTATTTCAATTCTACACACACACACACACACACATGCAGGGATAACCATAAACTCAATGTGTGTGTGTGTGTGTGTGTGTGTGTGTGTGTGTGTGTGTGTTCAGGGAGAATATTTTTTTAAAGTAAGGTAATATAGAAAATAAAATACATATATATTGTTTGAATATGTTTAAACACGATTTTCGATTATTTTTTATTTAGTTATGTATTTATTTATATTTATTCATTATTATTATTATTATTATATTTATTTTTGCTCAAGAATACCAGAGAGAGCCCCCGTTTATTTTTTATTTTTGTATTAATTTTACAGGGCCACTTTATTTTTTAATTCATTTTACAGGGTAACTTTTTTTGTATTAATTCTACAGGGCCAATAGTATTTATATTCAAAATATTTTAATGCTTAGATATGACATTCTGTTAAAATTTCGGTTAATTTTATCTTCGGCCTCAGAAATTATGGAAAGCGAAAAAAAAAAAAAAAAAAAAAAAAATATATATATATATATATATATATATATATATATATATATATATATATATATATATATATATATATATATATATATATATATATATATATATATATATATATATATATATATATATATATACCACGCATAAAAAAAATAATTTCGTTTTCAATCCATCCAAACAGCATCAAGTAAATTCGATACCATATAATATATACCCCAGTCAAAATACACACACACTGCTACCGGTATCCTTCGTAGGAAAAAAAAATTAAAACTAAAAAATTCTTCCATATTATAATATTAAATATAAATAATATTATATTCTTTGTTGTCCAGGCAGGATTAGTATTACTTATTAATTTTTATTTTCAAGTTCTTTATTTATCTTTAGTACAAGTCCCAACCAACCCACACTCTAGGGAACGTTGATGCTAAAGGACATGGTGGGATGTAAATATGAGTAGATGTGAGTAAATACGAGTATATGTGAGTAAATGAGTAAATATGAGTAAATAAACTACTTCTATATCGGAACCTGACGGAGTTGAAGCCTATATCAATTTTAGCTTCTTTTTTTTTCCCGAGAAGGTAGAATTTATTAGTATGAATAATGGCAAAAATAGGAGAATAATATATAGCAGTCACTAGTCACTATACCAATAATATTAATGTACAATGAAATAATCAATTAAATTACCAGGTGAGCCACCATGTAAAATAAATATATATATATATATATATATAATACATAATGACAATAAAATAATTAAGTTAATTAAAATTTTCATTAAAACTTTAAACTATGGTGGCATAATAGGAGTAATTATGGCTATAAATTTCCCCAACAGTGCTGTGCTGCTGGTGGGATATATATATGGCTTCACAAATATTATCCTATATGCAAGTGTTCCATTTTGAATACACACTCGAAATACGAACACACACACACACACACACACATACAGTATATATATTCCTTCTTATTTACTCTGCCAGTGGAATTAATAAGCCAATTTTGCCTCTATACCAAGCTTTAATACGGGTGGATCAATAATAGGCGAGTTTAATTTTTTCTCCTTTTTTTTTTATGGTGAATTGGAAGGTCTCTGTGTCCTTCAACCTGTGCCACGAAACAGATTCACTATTTATTAACATAATATTAAGGTCCTTCAAGGTTTCCTGGCATAGTTAGGAGGAATCATTAGCCCTCCAAATTATAAAAAAATAAAAAATAAAATAAATCTCCCCTTAAATGCAATATATATTATTATTATTATTATTAACCCTTTCAGTAAGAGAAGTCGAATCACACCAACAAAAATGTATATAATATGTATCAACAAAATATCATCATGTAAACAACAATAATTATTTATTGAATGCATTATTATGGTCCTTCTCGACTGTTATTATGTACAGTATAAAATTTATCATCAGTTTTTACCTACGATATTTTTTTTTTTTCCTACAAACCACCAAGGTTTTTTTTTTATTGGAAAACTGACTCGAGGCTTGAAACGTATCCAAGAGATGTACCCAGATCACAGATTAAAAAAAACAAAAACATTAAAAATAAAAACTCAAACCGAATAAAAAAATATATATGTAAATAAAAAAATATATAAATAAAAAAAAATATATATAGATCGAGTGTAAGAATAACAGAGAAATACAGTACCATAACCACCACCACCACTACCACACGATGTATAATATTGTATGTATGTATGTATGTGTATATATATTATGTATGATGATGACCTGAAAGTATTTGTGCTTATGATAGAAAAAATACATACATACATAAACAAAATTCTTGCACTAGCGACACCAGCCAGTGAGAGTATTGTAATAATTCTCTCAGGGCTCAGAGGCAGAACGGGTGTGTATAGATAAAATGTATGAATATGCATGCACGGGAGAGGTGTGTGTATGTGTGTGTGTTGAAGGGGTGGGAGTGGGGGGGGAGGGAGAAATACATTATCAGTATCGGGTTCGCTTTGGATACCTAACCCAACCCAACTTCACCTAACCTAACCTAACCTCACCTAACCCAACCTCACCTAACCTAACCTCACCTCACCTAACCCAACCTCACCTAACTTCACCTAACCTAACCTAACCCAACCCAACCTCACCTAACCTAACCTAACCTAACCTCCCCTCGGGTTCGACTAAAATAACAACCCATTAGAATATAAATTTTGTTTATGGTTGTTGTTATTATTACTTATATGCGTGCGTTTCATCTATTGATTTGTTTATTTGAGTACAGATATGAAGCCAAAAAAACGTAATAATAATAATAATAATAATAACATCAACCGATAATGCAACTAGAAACAAGAAAACCAATAATAATAATAATAATAATAATAATAATACTGCTCCGCCAGCAACAAAACATTTATCAAGCCAATGCAGTAATATATTGTAATCTCCTCGACTCCAACCAACTAGTCTACTGCTGGCTACATGTACTCGTAACATTACAGACTCGTATGTATGTATAAACTATAATATTATATAATGTGATGTTGATGTTGTTGTTGTTGTTGTGTGGTGAGTCTGTCTGAATGTTCACTGTAATAGTTTGCTGAAAAGTGGAATGTACTGAGCTTTACGGTACTTATAGTGTACATTTTTGAGAGAGAGAGAGAGAGAGATAGAGAGAGGAGAGTACAGTTTAGCGGAGAGAAAGAGAGTGAGTGAGAGAGTGTACAGTTTAGCGGAGAGAGAGAGAGGTCAGAAAACGACTACCGGATGAATGAGAAAACAGGCGGAGTTGAAAAGAGAGAAGAGAGAGTGAGAGGTAGAAGGAAAGAGAGCAAGAGAGGAGAGCTTGGGGTGCATGACTAGCTCTGTACATGTACGTGTTTGCATGTACTACGCTCATGTGCGTCTCAGAGTACGCCAGGAAATACTGCTTGCTTACTCTGCGCATGACCCTCTCTCTCTCTCTCTCACACACACACACATATACACAGGAGTACACACATACACGCACACAAACATTCATGCACTCGTATAGCCTGCTGCCTACTCTTCTCTCTCTCTCTCTCTCTTTTCATTCCTCCCTCCCTCCCTCCCTTGCTTGCTTCCAGTTTTGCTTTCAGTCAGAGTTGTTACATACTGACCTGTGTTAGCGGTGTTCAGGCACGGAAATTGCCTTTATATTGCCTTCCTTGACGCAGCAAGCACAGAGAAGGCAGAGTGCATCATCTCATGGGGTCGCCATTGGGGGCTACTTTGGTACATTTTTTTTTTTTAGCTTGTGATCATTTTAATTAGAGACACATTTGAGTTTTAGCCATCGCCGGTATATCCCTGGCTGGGTGTTGCTTGCGGGAGTCACAGTCAAGGGTACCTCCTCTTGCTGGCCCCACCAAGCTTGCAAACACGGCCGCTAGATGTCAGGAGTACCCGGACTGCCTGCCTGCCTGTATGTCTGTGTGTCTGTCTGTCCCCTCCCGCCCCCTACCCTCCCCTCCTCCACTACCACCACGAACCAGGCAGGCAGGCAGGCAAGCAAGCAAGCACGAACGAACGAACACACTCACCTGCACTACTACTACTACTACCACCATCACCCCTCCCCCCACCCCACCCCACCCTACCCTACCTCACCCACCCGGTCCCTCTTCCACTACTGTACTCCCCTTCATGTTCCACCCCACCCACCCTCCACCCCCATCACTACGTTACCCCCCATTCCCCCTCCTTAGTGTCCCCCCCTCCCCCCGCAGCAGCAGCAGCAGGCACATACGAACACACTCACACTCCTTGGACACCACTCCCTCCCCGACTCCTCCACACGCCACAGCACACGCCCCCACACCCACGCCCACACCCACCACCACCGCAGCTCAGGACAGGAAGGGGACGAGAACACGCCACACCACCCCATCACGACCCACCCTTCCTTACTCCAAGTCGTCAGTCGTCCAGTCGTCACCAGGAAGTCTTTTATCTTACTGTTTATATTGTTTACTACTACTACTATTAATACTAGTCTAATACGGTGAAGGTGGTTGGTTGATTGGTTTAGTGATGGTTCGACAATACACACATAAATAGATTGATTCTTGTAGTTTGTGTCAGTGCTGCTTGTGATATTGTTTGTGATGGTGATTTTGTGGCTAATGCTAGACGATAATATTTGTGTTGATTATGGTGTTGAGACTACTGATGGTGTTGTTGTTGTTGTTGTTGGTAGGGCTAACGCTAGATGGTGCTGCTGGTAGTGGTGGTGTTGTGGTACGGTTACCGCACAACAGATGGCGTTAGTGGTGGTGGTGTTGGAGCTGGTGAGTGACTAACCATATTATAATGCCTTTCTTGTTGTTGTTGTTGTTATAGAGGTTAATGTATGTTGTAGGTTATGTTAGTGAATTTAGTGAATACGGTACATACAGTAGATGGTTGGTGTTATGTTTTAAAGATATTTGTGTAATTAAATATTTGATGAGCTACTCCCTGGTGACGCCCATGTAGACAGACTCGACTCACTCCGCATCAGGCTCAGCACTTTACATAATTTTTATATCATCTCATGCATCATTAAAATAATCCTAATGGGATCTACTTAACATGGTTTATATTGGATGCAGCTGAGGTCAGGGTACAACCTATGTAAAGTGCTGTTGCAGGAAAAGGTTTTTGTGTTACTATTGAATTAAAGTGTGTGTGTGTTATATACAAAGTCTGACGTAGGTTTGAATCACAACTTGTGTGTTAATGTAATGGTGTTTCTTCTCAGATCAATACTATATTATAGGGTGTTGTTAGGGTGTGTCTATATTATATACTATTGTATACCCGGTGGTAACCACTGACATTAGGAGTAAGTTAGTAGGGTTATGAGGTTTTGCACATATGTGTTACTATACACTCACGTCGATTTTCCTTGGCACACACATACATACATACATACACACAGTCAGACGCGTCCACCAGTATCTATTTACCCACATCACTTGTAGAGTGAATACAATTATTCACTGATAACTCTTGACATCTGTAGCCAACACACATACATTTAGCTTATAGTGTTGTACTTAGGTAATAATTGTACACTTGGCTAAATGTTTATGACTTCATATATATATTCATTAGTAATCATATATATATATATATATATATATATATATATATATATATATATATATATATATATATATATATATATATATATATATATATATATATATATATATATATATGCTCAATAAAACATGTATATTTACTAGCAATATACTGAAGGCCAACAGAGGATACTAATCTCCACGACTGTAAGATGAGTCATACGTATATGTTAGACGTGTACACAGACACACATATTCACAGATACCAACACACACACACACAAAGAACACCTGCATTCACACACATACACACACACTATACCACATAACACGCGAGTCCTGGTAAAGTTTCAAGTACAGTCGGCAAAAAAAAGTAATGGAACCACAGTACAATGAAATTAAATATAAAAATCCATAGGGTAGTTGAAATACTTATTTGGTCGACTGTACATACAAGAATGGTGACATAAGATTTAATTCCGTGTCACACTGTCCTTCAAGTTGCTATATACAACTATTAATTAAACTATACTTAACTTGTAGGCTATAATTATACTTCTTGAGGGAAAGAGAGAACAAAACATATATACACTAAAGCTGTTTTCATACAAATTAAGGTGGTAATTTTTGTTTTTGTTTTTGGTACATTGGAGTGCCTTGATTCCTCCAAAGTATGCTTGGAAACAGGACCAGATGAACAAAAAGTAAATGAATGGTGTTTTGCTGCTTGGAATAGTTTGGAGGATTCAGTTGCTCCAAATTTACCAACACAAGATTTCCCTCATTTCCCTCTTAATACACATGACTTTATACAACAGCATCATACACTATCATACACCATCAGGCCTTCTGTAAATACAACCTCTTTATCATCACAGTTAAACTCTTGAATAATATTGTTTTTTGTGTTTTGTTTTTTTCTTAGGCACAATATTGTCTGGGGTTAGTCCAAGTATATCTGAGCATTTATATTAATTATGTTTCCAATATCTGTTCGTTTTGAGTACTTCCATTCATTAATTAAGAAAATAAGAAACGTGGTGTGGTATAAGTCAGTTAATTATAAATGCATATTAATTAATGTCCATCACTCGTATACAAGTGTAAGTGGAGTTAGATTAATGATCCGTAATTTTTGTCCGCCACTGTACATTAATATCTGCGCAGTAGAGTATTGCGCACCGTCAAACTTTAATAATACACTCTGGTAATTATAACTATGATGACGCTGAGTTGTTGACTATTTCCATGTACTATTTATTCTTATGTTGTGTAATTAGTAATGGTGGTGCTGTTGTTTTGCTTCTCCTTTGAAATGACTGACTGTTGTTATTCACTTTGTGTGTCCAATGATTCGTACCTACACAAACAAACTTATAGAAACAAACATTAACACATGCTCACATTCTCGTTAGGTCTATCTTTACATACATACATACATACATACATACAGACAGACAGACAGTATAACAAGTATATAATAAGTACATAAACATACATGACGATACACATGCACGTGCACACACACATTCAGACACACACACACACGCACGCACACACAGACAAAGGAGCATATGAACATACATACATACATTCACACACATCCATATGCACACCCATCACCAAGGACACACACACACACATACACACACACACACATAGAGCACCAGACAGACGGTTCGCAGATGATGAAATCCGAATGACTGCCGACGTGGTAGACAGACAAGCAGGCAAGCAAGCACACAGAGGAGGAGCGCCTGCCTCAAGCACTCCTCATGCACTGTGGCTGCTGCTCCTCCTCACCCTCACCCTGCAAGCACAAGCAAGCAGCCACCACATGCAGATCAATACAGTCATGCACCGCTGCCTGAGACACGTTATACAGTTCTATACTATACTACCATGCATGCACACACACACACACACACTGCTAAACTAAAACACTGGGGTCTTCTCCTTGTTGTGTTGTTAGGTTGGGTTGGGTTGGTTGGTGGGTTTGTTGTGACGCGCTCCATCCAACCCTCCATCCCTGGCTCTCATCTCATCTCATCTCATCTCGTTGTAGCGGATTTGTAATATTTTGCTGCGGCCTCACGTAATTTTTCATCCGCCTCACGTAATTTTTCATCCACTAACTACCATGCAAATCAATCAAGTGTAAATATTTGTGATTGTGTGTGTTTCTTTGTTTGATGTACAGTAAGTTAGTTATGCTTTGGGGTTCTTTTGTTAGTTTATTGCATCCTTATAAAATTATAGTATTTTTGTACTTTGTTTGGCTGGTGTATGTGTGTTTGTACTTTGTTTGGCTGGTGTATGTGTGTTTGTAGTTTGCTTGGCTGTCTTCTGTTTAATTAATGGAAAGTGTGTACAGTAACTCAAACCAATGATCCGACGTACAATTTGTGTATATATTAATCTGGTTTACGCCAAACTATTCTGACTGTCACGTGGAAACCCAATTGTACATGTGTTTAAACTTTCAATACCTTTTGTTTGTATTCTATTTACAGGCGCCTTTTAATGTGCTTGCTCGGGTTATGTATTTTTGTTTTTTTATAAGAATTTCTCTACATGGTCGAATTGTCTGGTGGTAACTGTTGTGTGTCGCTGATTACTGTTATATGTACTACTGTATACTATTATTCATGGCAAAGTTACGTATGCTTACTCTACCGTGTCATGTAATGGTTGTAGTCGTGCAAAAATATAGACATCTTCCTTCAACACGTAGTCTATAGATTAACGTAGATAAACAGGTAACCTCGTAAAAGACCACTATGGACCTCCTATTGCCTGTATTTCCTTTGTATTTCCTTGGTATTCCTTTGTATTTATACCTTCTAGTTTTTTCAGTTTCCCATGCAAACAAACACCTTTCTATAACCAGCTATTTTTTTTTATCATTGAACATTTTTGCTAATTTAATATATTATGGTGAATGAATGGATGGCATGTTTCAACACTCTTGCTTCAGTCGCCTTTATATTCTTTAGGTTAAATTGCAACATTATTTTTTGTCTATAATTTTCAAAGTTGTTTCCTGCGTGTCATATGAAGCTTAAGTAATAATAATAATAATAATAATAATAATTCTGTAATGATCTGTCAGTCACATAGAGCTGTAGGTTAGTTATATATGTAGTCTGTCGGCATATAATTATAGTACACTAGAGAATTATTCCTTCTTGCTTGTTGACATTAATTTCTTCACTAAAAAAAAAAAAAAAAAAAAAAAAAAAAAAACATTCCCATAATTAACTACATTTTTTACTATTAACTATTAACTACATTTTTTACTATTAACTATTAACTACATTTTTTACTATTAACTATTAAATACTACTATGGACTTGGTTCTATACACAGCAATAAAAACCTCATAATTATTTACAGAGGCTATGGTGTCTAGAGAACATATCAATTATTTTTTCTTTATATTATGACTTCGAATTTTTCTGTTATATATTTTTTTTTAAGTCCGTAAAGAGTTTTTCTGCGTAGTGCAAAATTAATGGCCTTGGCAACATCTCGATTATTTTGCAGACTCTACATTACATTTCGTAAACCATTATGTTATTGAATTCATGAGTAGATAGATGATTGATAACCTTAAGATAAAAAAATAGATACAAAAATAAAATGCCTATATATGAAAATCGTCTCGCTATTGACTTATACAATTTATGAGGAACAATTAAATAAATATAGTTGGAAGCAAAAACTCTTACACATTTCTTATATATATATATATATTTTTTTCTACAATAATTCAAATGAGTTGAAATATGCTGATTTGTGATGACTGACTTTTTATGCTTCTCTGTCGTTCCGTGGTTTACATTCCAGTCGAGATTATATATATGCAAAAATGCTATTATTATATATGCAACAATGCTATTATTATATATGCAAAAATGCTATTATTATATATGCAGCAATGCTATTTATTCATTATTCCTCGTCTGGTAAGGCGGTAGGTGGCTTGTATCTCAGCACCATCACCTTGGACTAATGATCAATGTGTTGGGGATAATGTAGTGTGTCATAATTATGTATATATATATATCCCTTGAATTCCCTTCCTTGGTCCATCCTTCCGAAGATGGCCACGTGTTGCAGCCTCAAGCAATCCATCATTCCGTCTATCATACTGGAATGAAGCTTCACTACATCCCTATTACTATTAATGTTTATAAAGTTGCAGACTAAGTTGCAAGGTCCTAGTTGTGTTTATAATTGTTGTTTATATGTTGCAGACTTAGTTGCAATGTGTTAGTTGTATATATAATTAATATTCTATCTCGGATTGCATTCCATTTACTGAATAAAAAATATAAACAAGAAATTTAAGTAGATGAAGCAAAAATATTTTCGATATAGTTAATAAAAACAAATGAATTGATATAAATTATACAATTCCTGTGAACGAAATGAGAATGAATATGTATGAAGAATTAGTTCTATCCTTCTCCGTAGCAGAATTATATATAGCATTGAGTGACGGGTTCCAATTTCACCCTTTCGAACAAATTACGGCAATCAAACAACCAGTGTTAATATTATTGTCCAGGAAGTGAATCATTCCTTGCATAGTCCAACGGGGGGGGTGGCGTCTCATTATGAAGACAATAATAATATGTACTGGTAATAAATAATAATATGTGCTGGTAATAACATGTGGAAAAAGATCATTATACACATTTAGTTACTTAAGGGATTCTGTGATGTATACCGTAGTCAGAACATTGGAGGCTAGTGAGTGAGTCCTTCAAACACTGCCACGAAACACACACACACACACACATACACACACACACATACACACACACACACACACACACACACACACACACACACACACACACACACACACACACACCTATATATATAAGGAGCTTCTTTGTTTCGTGGCATGGTCAGGGGGAATCAGAAGCCTCCACTATTCCTACACTATCACAGAGTCCATAATAATAGTGTTGGCCTAATGATTCCTCCAAACAATTCCCAGCAACAGACCCCCACCATTATGTTAGTTAATGTGGTCCTGTTTCCTGGTATGCTTTGGAGGGATAGATCAGGGCGTTCTAATGTACCAAAATACATTCTCCCCTTAAATAGTAATCCATGCAACATGAAGCCTTATGAGAAGACAAAATTATACAGGTATGTAAATTGTAGGTATCACTCACTCACTCACTCACTCACTCACTCACTCACTCACTCACTCACTCACTCACTCACTCACTCACTCACTCACTCACTCACTCACTCCACTCACTCACTCACTCCACTCTCTCACTCACTCACTCACTCTCACTTCCACATTAACCAACCCAAAGACGAAACCATAATAATAATAATTAAAACTCTAGCATGACTTCATTATTTGCTCAACTGACTGCATGGACAGGAAATATTATAAATCCTAGACTTAATAAAACCTACTTGAATAATAATAAAAATAATAATAACAATAATAATAATATTAATAATAAAAATAATAATATCCACAAATACTCAAGTGGCAAGAAGAAAAAAAAATTGCATCTGGAATCTTAGTGTAGGTCCTGAAATAATAATATGCAGTAAAACAGATATTATTATTATTATTATTATTATTATTATTATTATTATTATTATTATTATTATTATTCTTACTTTCAAACTGACATTGATGTAATCCATTTCCAAACACCATAATTATACTTGGTGCCCTAAACACAATACAAACACACACACACACACAAATATTAATACATTAAAAACTAATATAATTTAATAACAAGAAACAAACAAGGAACAGAGAAATTATACACAACAACAACAACAAAAACAGCCAAGATTTACAATTCTTCTCTCTACCTACGGAATGACCGCTGTGCTGTGCTGTTTGTGTGTGTGTGTGTGTGTGTGTGTGTGTGTGTGTGTGTGTGTTGTGGCCTGGCTCGTATCTGTGTGTGTGTGTGTGTGTGTGAGTGTGAGTGTGGGTGTGTGTATTGTGGCCTGGCCCGTATCTGTGTGTGTGTGTGAGTGTGTGAGTGTGTGTGTGTGTATGTGGCCTGGCCCGTATCTGTGTGTGTGTGTGTGTGACCTTGAATGTCTGCTTTGCCCTGGGCTGTCTACTGTACCCCTGTCCTGCATCTGAGGTAACCTTGAGAGTCTGATCCCTGCTCTCCCTTGTATTATTTGCCCTGTGTGCCCTTGTACTGTCTGTTCTCTATACTCTCCTTTGTATTTGCTGTATCATCGTGTATATTCCCGGTAAATTAGTCCCTGTATATTCCCTGTGTCCCTGTATATTCCCTGTGTCCCTGTATATTCCCTGTGTCCCTGTATATTCCCTGTGTCCCTGTATATTCCCTGTGTCCCTGTATATTCCCTGTGTCCCTGTATATTCACTGTGTCCCTGTATATTCCCTGTGTCCCTGTATATTCACTGTGTCCCTGTATATTCACTGTGTCCCTGTATATTCACTATGTCCCTGTAAATTAGTCCCTGTATATTATCCCCTGTATATTCACTGTCTCTGTATATTCCCTGTGTCCCTGTATATTATCCCCTGTATATTCACTGTTTCTGTATATTCCCTGTGTCTCTGTATATTATTCCCTGTATATTCAATGTGTCCCTGTAATGTAAGTTATAATTATTCAGTCCTTTTAATTCTGTATATAATTAGTCTACCCTGCATGTATCTTTTGTATTCTGCTCTTTCTTTTCTTATCTCTGTCTACAGCAACTTGAACTGTATTTACTATAGAAACCTTTATATATTTGTTTTCATCTAAAGGGTTATGTTTAAAGGTGCATGGTAATTCTTTTTTGGTACATTGGAGTGCCTTGATTCCTCCAAAATATGCTAGGAAACAGGACCAGAAGAGCAAAAATAATGGTGTTCTGTTGCTTGGAATAGTTTGGAGGATTCAGTTGCTCCACAATTACCAACACAAAACTTCCCTCTTAAATCCTACTGTATAGTCTGTCTACGTTCTATTATCACCTCTTATATCTATTCCCTTCCCTGAATCGGCTGTACTTTTATCTTATCTATATATCTATCCATCTCTATAATTATTATCTGCTGTTACAGTCTTCATGTATAGTGTATGTAGCCTTCTGTAACATTCTTATTTGATGTAGCCTTTCTTGTTTCTCGTATAACTTTGTAAGCCTATGTGTTGTATGGAAATGTTGTATGTTATATGTTGTATGGTATGTGTTGTGTTCTGTATGTATGTATGTTGTATGCTATGTGTTGTGTCCTGTGTTGTATGCTATGTTGTATGGTATGTGTCCTGTATCCTGTATATTGTATGGTATGTGTTGTGTCCTGTATCCTGTATGTTACATGGTATGTGTTGTGTCCTGTATGTATGTATGTTGGAGCCAAACGTTACACCCATCACCCACCATCACCCCCCCATCACCCATCACCCTCCCCCACCACTATATAGCCCTGACTGCTTTGACCTTTCCGCTGCATCCACTCACCCATAACTGTTTTGACCTTGGATGTTCACTGTACACTCACGCCTTATAGTCCTGCAACACCTTACACTCAAACACACTCCAAAAAAAATAATAATAATAATAATAAAATAAAAAAATAATAACAACAACAATAATAATAAATAAAAAAAAATAATAGTACTAATAATAATAATAAAAATAATAACAATAACAACAACAATAATAATAAATAAAATAAAAAATAATAGTAATAATAATAAATAAAATAAAATAATAGTAATAATAATAAATAAACTAAAATAATAGTAATAATAATAATTTAAAAAAATAATAGTAATAATAATAATAATAATAACATAAAGTTCTTGCTGTTGTTCTCAGTAATATTTGTTTATTCATAATATTCATTCAAATATTTCACTTTCACTCACTTTCCCTTCTATTTCCTATGTGCTTGCTTTATTGCCACTTGCCTATCACCTCTCCTTCGTCCTAAAGAGCCTTCCACATATTGGTAGGTCATCTTTCAATCAATCAATCAATCAATGTTGCTCGAATATATATGTATATGTATGTGTGTGTGTGTGTGTGAGTTTGGATGTTGAGGTTTTCGTTGCAAGAGAGGCGTATAAACAAACAAACCTGGTGGTGAAATAATAACACACACACACACACACATACACACACACACACATACACACACACATACACACACACACACACACACACACACACACACACACACACACACACACACACACACACACACACATACACAACACTCTTTCTTGGAACCTGCTTGGCTTCGTAGTTCCCCACAACATAAATATTATCAGAATATGCACCGCCTGCAAGAGGTCATGTGCCAAAAAACAAGAGAGAGAGAGAGAGAGAGAGAGAGAGAGAGAGAGAGAGAGAGAGAGAGAGAGAGAGAGAGAGAGAGAGGATGGCTTCATACTTCTAATAACTGCATTATCACACACACATACACACAGTTTTATGTCTCTACTTTTACACAGGGTTAAAAGGTATACGAGTTGCTGATGCCCATGCAGGACGAATAATGAGACGAGAGACGATATTTACACATGCTATACTGTATATCGTCTGTACGGTAAGGAATACAATATAATAATACATAATTTTACCTACACAGATTAGTCACATGTGTCCAAAGTTCCGTACAACAAAAAAACAAACAAACAAACCTCTGTGGTTGATATGGATGAATTTTGAGAATATTGTATAATACTAAAAATAATAATAATAATAATGTATCTGAGACTTGACTATATCTTGTGGCTGGAATATGTCTACTTTTACAGTCAGTACTACACACGACACACAATCACGTATTTATCTATCAATTCAAAACAAAACTATACGCAAAGTTATTCTCAAAGTCAAACCACCAGATGTGCAATATATATCTTCTTTGTTTTTCTTAGGTATAGATTATTCACTGTATGCTGTATACTATATTGACTAACTATATAATTATGTGTTAATCAAGGGACCCTGCATGTGATGTCGTCAGAAAAAAAGTGTATATAGGTTAGTGCGTCCTTCTAATACCGTCACGAAACACCACCTATATTGAAGGAGCTTGTTTCATGGCATAGTCTGGAGGAATCAGAAATCACCAACAAATACCAAACACAATCACAGGGTAAACTCGTAAACTCTTGCTATGATGGTTTAAGTAAAGTGAAGTGTTATAGGGATTACTCCAAACTATGTCAAGTAAAGTGAAGTGTTATAGGGATTACTCTAAACTATGTTAAGTAAAGTGGAGTGTTATAGGGATTACTCCAAACTATGTCAAGTAAAGTGGAGTTTTGGTGATTACTCCAAACTATGTCACGCAACAACTTTCCTAATGGTATGTAACACTGAGGTGGTCTGTTTCCTTCATGGCATACATAGCGAGATGGAGGATTGAGTCAGTGTATAGAGCTCTCCCATATTTATTAACAAGAGAGTTAGTTGTATGTAATAAGTTTCCTGGAGTAGTTCCCCAAGGTTGTATTGCCCAGTGGAACCTCTTCTGTTTTAAAGGGGATAATAATAATAATACAGTGTTGGTAAATTTGGAGATACTACTGATTCCTATAAACTATTCCAGGCAACAGACCACCACCGTTGTTTTTGTTTATATGGTGTTGTTCCCTGGTATACTATGGAGGAATCAATGTGCTCCAATGTTGTACCAGAAGTATATATATATTATCCCCTAAAAATTAACCAAATGCATTATATTCTATCATAATATGTTGACCCTTAGTAGAAACCTCACGAAAGGGGGATTCGAACCTGGTACATTATATACTAAACATTACTATACATTAATATACATTCAGTACATATTATCTCCTGGTATCTATGTATGTATAGCAAACAATCTGGTCTTAACTGCTGATGACACACACAAAAAAAAAAAAAAAAAAATACCAGATTCGAATGTATGTTATAAAAGTCTTTAGGAAAACATAAGTGTAGTTATGATTATGATAACAGTACGTTACTCAGATAATGTGGCAATACGTGGGTGGTGTTTTACTGTACCGTTGTGTATCCTATTTGCCGAGACAGTTACAGTTGCACCTTTATAACTGTACCCTCTTGTACACGATGAACGAGGAGTTCTTCGTTCGCACTTTATTTTTGCACTTTTATACATTCCTTCATCCTTCCTTTTTCTGTACCAGGATAATAACATCATTTCTTTTCGGTAAATACAAGGGACCTTCACATTGGACAAACGAAATAGTCTTGTAATTTCTCACAATGGACAAACGAAATATTCTCTTAATTTCTCACTTTTTTTTTTTTTTTCATCAGATGGGTATTATGACTTCAACAGCTACAAACAACACTTGCATTATACACCACATTGGTTTACTAGTGTATACATAATATTATACATATATGGATTTCGTTCAAACTAGGAGCATATTCTTTTACATACGAGTGCTCTTTTCATACATATTTATATACATACATTTAGCTTTGTATCACTTTCCATGCATCACATTTTTTTTTTTCATGTAGGATAACTCGACATACACTGATGGACGACTTTCCTCCTCCGTCCACGCGAATAACAATTTTATAATTATTATTTTTTTTTTAGCAGCACACACGTAAGCCAAATGAGTGAGTGACGTGGTGACCGCAGAACATCCAGCCTTCAACTTAAAGATCTCCAAGGCGGCTGTGTCTGTTTGAACACAGTCTCTGGAGAAGTCAGTCAGTCAGTCAGTCAGTCACACGAGAGGCGTAGCAAGCAACAAACAAACACACACACCATCTAAATAACAACAATAATAATAATAATGCTTGAGGACTTGCTTTGCTTGCTTGCTTGCCTGGGTCTTGTGTCATGCAGCGCGGTATCATGCACACTGCCTGCCAGCTGTTGCATGTTGCACACCCCGCTGCCTCCCCTCTCATCTCCCTCCCTCCCTCCCCTCCTTGTGACTCTCCTTGCTCCCTCCTACCTACCCTCCTCCCCCCTTGCCTAGCCTGCCTGCCTGCCTTAGTGCTTGCCTGCCTGCCCTGCTCTACCCTGTCTAGTCTAGCTGGTCTTGCCTCTACTGTGTCCTGCCCCTAACCCCCTTCTCTCTCTCTCTCTCTCTCTCTCTCTCTCTCTCTCTCTCTCTCTCTCTGTGTGTGTGTGTGTGTCTTCGTATCTCCTTTTAAATACTGTTACATCTTTCGTCTTTTGCATTCCGTATTTCAAGTTTCTCTATCTACAATCATTATTCCTTCGTTCAGGTATATCTTTCTTACATTCATTATCCATCTTTTTCTACATCATTTTTCTTCATACCGTCATTCCTTTCTTTCCTTAATTTTTTTTTTCGAGTTCCTTCTTCATTAGAGGACATTCTCCTTCTCCTCTTACGAAAACCTTTTGTTGTTGTTTTTCGAGTGCCCCAATTCTCTCTCTCTCTCTCTCTCTCTCTCTCTCTCTCTCTCTCTCTCTCTTCCTTCAATTATTGCACATTTTCTCACGCACACACTTCCTCTCTTTTATTCTTCTATGTTGGTGTGTTCTCATACGTGCTTCCTCCCTCCCTGCCTTCATTCAGTTCTCTCTTTCTCCCTCCCTCCTTTTCTTCATTCCTCCAGGCTGGCAACATTCTTTCCTTCCTTCTTTCTTTGTATGTTTCTTTCCTTCCTTCCTTCCTTCTTTGTATGTTTCTTTCAGGTTCTTTCCTTCATTATCATTCCATTCTGTTATTCTTCCTTCCTTCAGTCAATTTCCTTGCTTCCTTCCTTCATTCCTTTCTATCTTTCTTCAGTCAATTTCCTTCCTTCATTCATTCCTTTCTTTCTTCAGTCATTTCGGTCTCTCTTCCTCCTCTCACTCTCTCATTTCTACCTACCTATCCTTCCTTCGGTTATACTATCTTCATTTCTTCTTCCCTCCCCTCCTCTTCCTTCCAGTTACCCCTCCCCCCCTTCCACCCGACCTACATTCCCTCTCCCTCTCTCCCTCCCTTTCTTTCCTCACACCTTTATGCTTTTCACCTTTCCACCCATCCGTTGCCTGCTTGCTTGCTTGCCTGCCTGCCTGACTGCTTGCTTGCTTGTTTGCCTGGGATATTTCAGCTTCTCTTTCTCTTCCCTCCCTCCCTCCTTCTCTCGCTTCCCTACCTACTTCTCTCTCTTCCTTCCCTACTTCTCTCTCTTCCCTCTTTCCTTTTTTCTCTTCTCTCCCTCCTTCTCTCTCTTCCCTCCCTCCTTCTCTCTCTGTTCCCTACCTATACTTCCCTCTTTTACAGTATATTCGTTTAATAGCGGATTATAGGTAATTAATAGAAGGAAGGATGAAAAGAAGTAGGATGGAAGAATAAGGGAAGAACTGAAGGAAAACGAAAGAAGGAAGAGGGAAGGAGAGAAGTAAAGAAGAAAATACGAATGGGATGAGGAATAAGAATGGAGGTATATAAAGAAGAGAAGAGAGGA
The DNA here is from genome assembly GCA_034508575.1 of Petrolisthes manimaculis. Taxonomy (NCBI): domain Eukaryota; kingdom Metazoa; phylum Arthropoda; class Malacostraca; order Decapoda; family Porcellanidae; genus Petrolisthes; species Petrolisthes manimaculis. The sequence goes on from JAWZYT010004271.1 coordinate 57,298, forward strand.
ATTGAGAGAAAGAGAAAGCATGAAGGATGGAAAACACAGTAAAAGGAAGGCAAAAGAAGGAAGATGATAATAATAATAAATAATAATAATAGTTATTTCAGGAAAAATAAATGCAACACAAAAATGAAGAGGAAAAGAGACAAAGGGAGGAAAACAACAAAGAACGAGGCGTACAGAGAAACAAAAGAAGTGGATGAGAGAGAGAGAGAGAGAGAGAGAGAGAGAGAGAGAGAGAGAGAGAGAGAGAGAGAGAGAGATAAAGAGAGAGAAAGAATAAATAACTGGCTTGACTAAAAACAAAAATAACAAATACAATCTTTAAACTCTGACCTATTTCCTCTTCTACATCCTTCTCTCTCTCTCTCTCTCTCTCTCTCTCTCTCAACAACAAAAATATATATACATTTATCCTGCTATTTCCTTCTTCCCAGTATCCTTTCAAGTCTACTCACTCACTCTCTCTCTCTCTCTCTCTCTCTCTCTCTCTCTCTCTCTCTCTCTCTCTCTCTCTCTTTCCTTCTTATGTTTCTTATTTCTCTCTCTCTCTATCTCTTTCTATCTATCTGTCTTCCTCTTTCCTTCTTATTTCTCTCTCACTTCTTATCCTAACTCTATCCTCCCCCTCCTTCCCCCTTTCTTCTATCCCTGACTCCTTCCATTTCTCCTCCCTCTCCTTCCCTACCCCTCTCCTCCAATCTCTCTCTCCATCGCTCTCCCACAGTCACCTTGCTTTGCCATTGTCTATTCTCCTCCCTCTCTCTCTCTCTCTCTCTTTCTCTCTCTCTCTCTCTCTCTCTCTGTGACGACTTGCTTCCTCACTCCCTCAATATTATTATTATTATCATTCTCACTCGGTCTCTCTGTCCTCCCTCCCTCTACCCACCTACCTACCTACCTACCCACCCACCTACCCACCTACTGCCTTCCTATCCCGTCTGAGTTGCAAGTTTCCTTAGCAACAAGTGTAGATTGAGAGGCTAGTGTGTGGGTTGGGGTAGGGCAAGGGGATGGGGAACTGGGGGGGATAGGCGGATAGACACGAGAAGAAGGAGAAGGAGAAGGAGAAGGAGGAGGAGTAGGAGGGTGAAAGTGAGACTAAATTTAGACAGAAGACAAAGGGTGGAGAAGAAGAAAGACTGCAAATAATATCTAACTACGTAGCAGAGAGAGAGAGAGAGAGAGAGAGAGAGAGAGAGAGAGAGAGAGAGAGAGAGAGAGAGAGAGAGGAGAGGGAAGACGAAGGTAAAACAATAAAACCAAAAAACAGATACAAACATAATACAATGAGAGAGAGAGAGAAAGAGAGAAGATAGAACATGACAAACAGAGAGAGAGAGAGAGAGAGAGAGAGAAAGAGAGAGAAGAGAGAACATGACAAACAGAGAGAGAGAGAGAGAGAGAGAGAGAGAGAGAGAGAGAGAGAGACGGCGACACAGAGACGGCATGACCAGTCAGGCAAGAAGTGAGGGGAGGGAGAGGGGAGAGAAGGGAGGGGGGAGGGAGAGGGGACAGAAGGGAGGGGGGGAGGGGGGAGCGTCAAAACATCATAAGCAAGACCAGTCACACACACACACACACACACACACACAAAGTTGTTGCACCCATCTGACCAGTTGCTCATCCGGCTGTCAGGTTTGTTTCATTGTCATCCATCCACTCATCCGTCTATATGTGTGTGTCATCCAGCTCTCTCCTCTGTGTGTGTGTGTGTGTGTGTTCATCCTTACATGTGTATATTAATTGGTCACCCACTTGTCATCCATTCACCCGCACATCACCCACCATCCATGTATTCATTCTTCTTCACCCGTCAGTCGTCCTTGCATTCACCCGTCACCCATGCATTCACCCGTCATCCATGCATTCATCAGTCACCCATACATTCACCCATCACCTACGCATTTACCCGTCACCCATACATTCACCCGTCACTCATACATTCACCCATCATTCATGCATTCACCCGTCATCCATGCATTCATCCGTCACCCATACATTCACCCATCACCATGCATTCACCCGTCATCCATTAATTCACCCGTCACCCATGCATTCACCCGTCACTCATGCATTCATCCATCACCATACATTCACCCGTCACTCATGCATTCATCCATTCACCCGTCACCTATGCATTCATTCACTCACTACCCATGCATTCACCCGTCACCCATGCATTCACTCACCCGTCATTAATCCATTCACCCACCACCCATGCATGCATTCACCGGTCACCCATTCATCCATGCATTCACCCGTCACCCATGCATTCATTCACCCGTCACTCATGCATTCATTCACCCGTCACATGCATTCATTCACCAGTCCAGCCAGCCAGCCAGTCACCCACTAACCCCGCCATGCACACACACACACACACACACACACGTACACAGACATAGACACACACACACACACACACACTGAGCTTTAAACCTGATTCTCCTCCCTGCCCAACCAAGTAACTACCCCCCCTCCCCCTTCCCCCCTCTCACCCACCCACCCCAATCCTCCCTGCCTGCCTGCCTGCCCTCTTCTCTCCCTCTCGCTCTCTCTCTCTCCAGTTGCTTGTTTCTCTCTCTCCCTCCCTCCCTACCTTCCTACCTCTCTCTCTCTCGTTTCATTTTCCTCTCTCTTTCTCTCCTTTGCTCTCCTTTCGTCAATAACCATCAGCCTCGCTTTTGCCCGACTTTCATTCTCTCTCTCTCTCTCTCTCTCTCTTTCTCTCTCTCTCTCTCTCTTTCTCTCTCTCTCTCTCTTTATCACTAGTTCCTTTGTGGTTCGCTATCCCAGTCAGCTTCCTCCTCCACCCCCTCCACCCCTCTCTCTCTCTCTCTGCTTGCCTACCTCTCCCTCCCTCCCTCTCTTCTCTCCTCTACCAACCCACCCTTCTCCTCTCCCTTTCCTCTCTGGTATACCTTCACTTTTAATATCCTACACACACACACACACACAATCCTACAACACTGAACGAAGATTATTGCACACACGAAGACGATTCATGTGTGTGTGTGTGTGTGTGTGTGTGTGAGGTCGACGTGGCAAGCAAGCAAGTAAGGGAGGGAGGGAGGTAGAGTGAATGAGCGAGCGAGGGAGCAATTGAGAGAGAGGGAGGGAGGGAGGGAGGGATGATAGGGAGAGGGAGGGAGGGAGGGAGAGAGGAGAGGTTCGACTCACACAGAACCTGCATGGCCCGGGTGGGTGTGCTTAAGAGAGTGGACAACAACAAGGTTCTGGCTGGCTGGCTGGCTGGCTCCCTGCTGCCCCTTTCCTCTCTATTTCTCTCTGTCTCTCTCCCCCTCACAGTCTGCTTGGAGCTTGAGCGCGAACACTCTCTCTCTCTCACACACACACAAGCAAGCAATTTTCGTTCCTTGATTGCTTGCTTGCCTGCTTGACTTCACTGTGCCCGGGTACGTGAAGAATTTAACTGAGGTGCCCGCCTATCGAGGGAGTCAGTAAAGGAAAGGGGTACCACCGCCTGATCTGTCTTGAGGAGATTTAAGACTGGGCTCACTACTCAAGTCATGCACTGTACGACAACTGCCTGCCTGCCTGCCTGCCTCTCCTGCCGCTGCATGCCCGTTCTCTTGCCAGCCGCACGAGCTTCTTTCATCGTGGTGGAGGTGGTGAGAGAGTTATGGGTGGTGGTGGGTGGCGGGAAGCGATTGGTGGTGGTGGTGGTGGTGGTGGTGAGAGAAAACATTCGTCATCATTTTGGCTAAGAGAGAACAAAAAAAAAATTCGGTGGTGGTGTTAGTGAGAGGGGAAAGGAAAAATTATTTAATACAGGAAGTGATAATTAAGAAAATGTTGATGACAGGAAGTGAAATAATAATAATAATAATAATGTTTGGTGTTGACAGGAAGGAGTGATTAATGTGTTGAGAAAATAATAAACGGTGAGAAACTTAGCCATTGACAACAAACAAATGTAAAGAAGAAATGACCTGGTGATGTGTGAAGTGAAAGAAATGACCTACAGGGTGATGTTGACATGAAGTGTAAAGAAATGACTTGAAGGTGATGATGAAAGCCTTTATTTATTGACCTCTGATGATGACCTGACCACACAAGTAACACGGGAAGTGACTGGCAGTAACAGGAGGTAACTAACTAAAGGGTATAACGAAGAAATGATTACTATAGTGTTAACAGGAAGTAAACGGTGGTAATATGAAGCAACAACGGGAAGTAATTAACAGTTAGTGTAGGTGACTGATAATTAGGGATAAGTGTCCATGTAACGTGACTGACTCATTACTATGTGACTTGGTGGTGCATGTGACTGTTACACGTGATGGTTTATTTGGCTTACCACGTGACTGTATCAAACTGCTGACTAACTGGTGTGTGTTTGGTGTGACTGACTGAGAGAACGATTGACTGACTGACTGACTGACTGATTCTGGTGTGTGCTTGGTGTGACTGACTGAGAGAACGATTGACTGACTAACTGACTGATTGGTGTAAACATTTAGTATGACTGATGGAAGTGACTGTATGGTAAGAAGATACTGCATGACTGACAGACTGACTGAATAACTAACTGATTGTTTGCCTGAGAAAGTTATGAAGGTGTGTACTATTGGCCAAAAGAATTCGTACACACACTATTATTTTGGTGGGTCTACAACATAAAGAAAATGTAACACGACGTAACTGCAATACAATTCTAATATTAGGTTTGTTGTTCTTCAATCACTGGGTCACTTGGTAGACGATTCATTGCAGTACTTCCAGAATAAAACCCTCTCTTTCCATATAGAACCTAGTCTGTGTAAGAACTCCTGTGGTCAACTGTACAGAGTAATGTAGGGCAGAATCAGATCAAGGTAGACTATGAGAGCCTGCATAACAAGGTATAGGGAACGCCAGGACAGCAACATACACACAACACAACACCGCAGGACAAAGCAGGGCACATTAAGAACACAACACAGCAGACCAGGACAACAACATGACACAGATTGATGCTTGGGCAGGGCAGGGCAGGGCAGGGCAGGGCAGGACAAAGCAGGACAGGAATGACGCACTACCTGGGTGTTTGAGCTGGGATGAGTCACAGGGAAGGGTAGAGCAGGGAGGCAGGGGGTAGGGAAGGGAAGGGTAGGACGGTATGCAGGACAGGTTAGCGTGAGCACACACACACACACACACACTACTAACCTGACTGATTATTATACATACTATTATTATATTAAACAATTTTGAAAGTGACAATAACTTTACATAAATATTCTTAATAACACACATGAAGGATTACCTGATTATTACAACACGTAACATGTCACTATAATATATATATATATATATATATATATATATATATATATATATATATATATATATATATATATATTGCAATGCATTTAAACCGCAGGCAAGACTTGATTTAAATTTACTCATGGGGAAAAACTATAAAATTCGTGCATGGTTCCCAATATATATCTGAAGAAAACTTAATGATACAGAACGGTCTGTGTAAAGGTTTACACAATCCATTTACCGTTACAGCTTAAACCAACTGAAGTTAAGAAGTTACTAATACTTGAGTAATATCTTTCTTCCTTGTTTTTCATGTAGACAAATGAGTACCGGTATCATAAACTATGTGTTGAGGGACAGTTCCCTACTCTAACTTAACAATTACTTACATCACCAACATGGATCACCTCTGGTGGAATTCATTCATATATAAATGCGATATAATGGAATTCATATTTAACTTACATTCCATGTAAATATCTTAAGATTTCAAAAAGAATTATCAACTTAACAGAAAATTAAAAAGTCACAAGCTAAAATCAAATATATATTATAAAGTAATAAATAATATATAATATTATGGAGTATTTGCAGAAAATAACAATTGCATTGCTAATCTTAATCAACATTTCCATGATCTAGTGCAAATAAAATAAATGTCAAAGTTAACAAATGTTCATTACGTAACAAGAAGTATAAATGAGCGTAACATTTATCTTAAATTAATTTAGTATACATGACAGAAAACAATTTTGGTAAAACAAATAAAATTCCACAACAAAAACTTATTATATTTATATTTCCTGCATAATTATTTGACCATCAATTCAAAAAAAACAATAATCCGACCTCTTTTGACACTATATAAATATTTGTAAATTCATTTACATATTTTATAATGACAGAGCAGACAATGGTATAATTCCTGTTAGGCCATTATTATTACTACTATATAGTATAGTATTTGGGAAATTTTGATGTTGGATTCTTTGGCATCTCTTTTAAGAAGGTTATTAATATTTTGTAGTACAACCCTAATATTCAGAGACGCCAGGTATTGTTATTCGTCTGCTGAGGTGTAACTTGAAAGCTGCTCCTATATATATATATATATTTATTCATTATTTATATATTTTTTATTTATCTAGTTTTGTATTCATTCATTTTTTTGCATAGTTTTCAGGAATCTATAACCTCAATATTATTTTATTACTATTTGGAAGAAACTGTAGACTACATAAAAAAAAAGAAAAAAATTGCAGTCCAAGGAGGAATATGTAGCATCCAAAAACTCATTACATTAGTTTGGAGGAAACCGTAGCCTCCAATAATTCCACCCCAAGAGAATATTACTTCATTCAGACAGTTTGATCAGAAATATGACTTAGAAAATTAATATACTTTATCTGTTAGTCAAAGTAAAAAAAAAAAATATATATATATATATATATAATGCCACGAAAATAACAGAAACAATTGAGTATGTATAATAAAAAATGCAAGTAAGAACGAACAGAACTGATAAAAAAAAAAGGTTATACATTTTGAGTGTAAATAAAAAAAAAACTGAATTACAAATTATTAGCAAGTAAGAACGAACAGAACTCATAAAAAAAGGTTATATAATTTGCGTGTAAATAAATAAAATAAAAACCATTGAATTACACACAAATAAAATATAAACAAATTATTAAAATCCAAAACAATTACAAAAGTATAGAAAATATACAAAAAATATTAGTAAAAAGTATAAAATAATAGAGAAAAAAATACAGAAAATATTAGTAAACAATATAATATAATAGAGTATAAAATATTAATAAAACTATAACAAAAGAAGGAGATATAATAATAAAATAATTTGGTGAGAGACAAGAACAGAGACCAACTTGAGGATAGAAACATTACTTAACTAAAGATATAGTATACTTTGGTTACTCTGAAGCACCATGATTCCTCCAAAGTATGCCAGTAAACAGGACCAGATGAACAAAAATAATGGGGTTCTGTTGTTGCTTGGAGTAGTTTGGAGGAATCAGTTGCTCCAGAATTACCAGCTGGTATATATTAACTTACCAAGAAGAAGAAAAAGGTGAATCATTTATATTTTATAGGGTCAAATATGTTACCCTATAAAATAATGGTTAATTTATATGTGTTTGCTATCATGTGTATATACTGTAGAATTTTACATAATTATATTTATTATAAAATTAAGACTAAAAAAAAATAAAAAATACTAACAGACTGAATCAAATTTAGAAAATATTTCATTATGTAATAATAATAATAATAATAATAATAATAATATAGCTGAAAAAAAATAACAATGATAATAAACCACTAAAAAACAAACAAATACATACACACACACAATGATGACTGAAAAATGCTTCCACAATACATAATAATACATATTTCTGTGCTTCATATTCAGTGTGTATATTTCTGTTTTCTTTCTCTTAATTATATAAACATTTCAAATACTTTCATCCAGGTTGCACATCACTAACAGAAACCATCTTATTCCTACGACAACTATACCTTATTTATTCACATATTAATTCAGTTATACATTTTTGTAAGTAATATCGACTGGGGTTTGTCATGAGTAGTTTGTATAAAATAATGTTATTCCTATATAGTCTGGGTGCTAACATAATAATAATAATATACCACAAACACTTGTAGTACAAAAACACTGCCCTGATAATTATTAGGAAAAGAGGTTGTAATTTTATCAGTGCTTGTAGTTGCAATAAAGTGGCAAGTTCTTCAACAACCCTTCTTCCTCTGAACAAAAATCACTCTTAGAAACGTTCTAGTTAAATTTAAGACCCTAAATATTTAGTTAGAAATTCATCAGTTCAAACAAAGCTACAATATAATTTCCCCCATTAAAACAAAACTGAACACGAACAGGAAAATAATAATAATAATAATAATAAAAAAGGTAATAATTGCCAGCCAGTGTACAGTACATGATAGAGTTTGATTCGCTATGTTGAGTTACTATATAGGAAGCCTGTATGTCTGGGATATATAGTTTCTAAAACCATAAAACACTACAATATGATTTCCTCTATTAAAAATTATACTTGATCGTAAAGCACAACATGGTTTACCTCAACACATAATAATAATCCCTAGAACACGGTGTTGTTAATTTACGCCTGGTAAGTTGTTATATACCATAATAAAGTGACATAGAGTTAATATATAGAGTAGTAATAGAACATAAAATAAATATATAGAGTAGTAATAGGACATAGAATAAATATATAGAGTAGTAATAGAACATAAAATAAATATATAGAGTAGTAATAGGACATAGAATAAATATATAGAGTAGTAATAGGACATTGAGTTAATATATAGAGTAGTAATAGGACATAGAGTTAGCCAGGTGAGAACTGAAGGGGTGGTGTTGTTTGACGACCTCCTTCCTTCATGGCGTGGCTCACTCACTGACTGCATGGGGGATGAGGTGTGGTTGTGGGGACAGTAGTAGTAGTAGTATAGGTAGGTAGGTAGGTAGGTAGGTAGGGTGCATGGGAACCGTTGCTCTACATCTGCTGCTGCTGCTGTTCTACCCTCCCTCCCTCCTGCCTCCCTGCCTGCCTGACTGCCTGCCTGCATTCTCCCTCTCTCCCTCCCTCTCTCTCTCATGCATCCCACCCCTGCCTCTCTCTCTCTCTCTCTCTCTCTCTCTCTCTCTCTCTCTCTCTTTTATACGTTCCCGAATCTGCATCCTCCGCCTCCCGCTCTTTCTCACTCTCTTTCTCGTTCCCAGTTGTTTCCTGTTCTGCATCTCTCTCTCTCTCTCTCTCTCTCTCTCTCTCTCTCTCTCTCTCTCTCTCTCTCTCTCTCTCTCTCTCTCTCTCTCTCTCTCATTCATTATTCATTGCATCCCTGTCTCCTCTCCTTTTCCTCCTTCCCTCACTCACTCACTCACCTCTCTGACGACTGACTGATTGAGTGACTGACTGACTGATCAAGCTTATACCTTACCTCTTCCTTCCTCTAAAATCTCTCCCTCCCTTTCCTTCTCTCCCGCTTTGAACCTCCCGCATAATTATTCGCCGCTTACCAACCATGTCCAAGCGTCAGGAAGAGAGTAGACACACAGACGGACACCGACAGACAAGACAGACGGATGTAAAGACAGACGCTAACAAGAGAGAGACCAAATGTATTGAACCAGAAACAGCCGTGATTATTGTTTCTGCACATCCGTACCCATTCCCTGTGCACATACATACATACATACATACAACTAGTGTCTGGTACTGTAACCACATCACACGATTCGAACCTGGTATTGTATTGAGAGCACATGTAGGAGGGATAGAAGGATGCATGGAGGGATGAACTGCGGAGGTTAAATTTTTATTTCGGCGTCACACACACACACACACAAAGAAACAAACACACACACACACACACACTCACATACACACACATATACATACACACTCACATACATACATACACACACACACACATCGATTCGTTGTTATATCGATTTATATTTACTATATTCCTCCCCAAAGCCAAAACACTGACTCATTATTTTATTGCACTAATAAAATTACTAGTAAGATTATCATTATTTCTTTTTTTTTGCTTTAGGAAATTGCAAATGAAGGCCATAAACAGTAATTCTGTCTTAATTGAATAAAATAGAGGCCATCATACTTAACCACGAAATATATAATATGAAAATTATTTAATAACAAATGTACTTTAAAGAATTAATAGCACACCCGGAATCTGGCAAAAGAACACGATATTGTTTTCTTTTTAATTGAGTTTTCAATCATCACATATAAAAAGCAAAACACGTCACAACCAAGATCATTGAAATATTAGAAAAGATAATTCATTTTTGATATTTTGGACCAAGATAATTGAAATATTAGAAAAGATAATTCATTTTTGATATTTTGGACCAAGATCATTGAAATATTAGAAAAGATAATTCATTTTTTATATTTTGGAAAGTTGACCTATAGAATAAATTGTCCACTATGAATATATCAGAAAGTCTCACATACTCAAAAGTAAATAGAATGACAAACTCTCGTAACATTAATAAATAATACAAATAATTTATAATAAAATAACTACATCTCACATAAATATATATCTCACTTAAAAAAAAAATATGACGAACAATATTTCTAACGATTATATGTAACAGAAAATAAAGAATGAAAAATAAAAACGGAATATAAAATAAATAAAATAAAAGCAACAGTATTTAACTTCGAATGAAAAATATAATGAAAAATAAAATGCAAAAACAAAATAGAATAAAAATGATAATAAAAGCAACGGCATGTATGAAACTTCGAATGAAAAATATAAACAAATATACAATGCAAAATTAAAATAGAATCAAACAAAATCAACAGCATTTAACTTCAAATGAAAATATAAACAAAATTATAATGCAAAATTAAAATAGAATAAAATAAAATCAACAGCATTTAACTTCAAACAAAATTATAATGCAAAAAAAAAAAAAAAAAAAAAAAAAAAAAAAAATGTAACTCTGGTGGAACTGACAGGAAACAAACACCTTGGAAACTTAAGGAAAAATGATAGATAGTGTCAATTTAATGCTTCCTAGAGTTTCCACGACAACTGGACTCCATCAAGTAACCCATTCAGTCAGTCAGTCAGTTAGTTAGTTAGTAAGTTAGTTAGTTGGTTAGTTAGTCAGTCAGTTAGTCAGTCAGTCAGTCAAGATATGAGGGGTGTCGGAGCAGCAGTTTGTTGGTCTTTGGTCTGTGGGTGGATCACTTAATTCTTCATTACCTATCTGTCCTTCTGTTTCTTTCCTTCCTTCCTGCGTGCTTACTGTCTGTCTGTCTGTCACCTTCTCAATGATGTGGGTGTATTACTAAAAACGTTTGGGGCATAATTTTTTTTTTTTTTCGTGTGGGTTGCTTTATTGATATTTCTGTGGATTGTAGAATGCCTGAGTTTCGATACCATATGAACACCACAACCATCACCACAACACCCCTACCATCACCACAACACCACTACTAACACCACAACACCATTACCGTCACCACAACACCACTACTATCACCACCATCATCACAACACCACCACCACCATCAACACGTCTGCCAGTTAGTTCACTTTACACACACCAACACACACGTACATACATAAGTCTTCCAGAATCATGAGTCGACAGTCACTCCCTGTAGGTAAAGGAAGAAGGACTACGTTAGGGTCGAGGAACCTTTTGTCTTCAATATTAATTAAGGCCTTGGAGACTCTCTGCTTTGACTTTTAATGACCCCGAGATATTTAGCCACAATATTTATTTTTATACTTATCATAAACGTAGCCATCTTAGTGGTAAATAAATATAGAGGTAACTTAATACAGAAATAGTGATTAAATAAATGCTATAAACTAACATACAGAATATCCTAGATTCACATAGAGAGAGAGAGAGAGAGAGAGAGAGAGAGAGAGAGAGAGAGAGAGAGAGAGAGAGAGAGAGAGAGAGAGAGAGAGAGAGAGAGAGAGAGAGAGAGAGAGAGAGAGACTATAACTGTACCAGGTAGAAGTGTCAGTGCTGCACACTTAATCTCAACCGGTCCTTACAGATTTGGCCATCATGCCCTGCCCTGCCCTGCCCTGTCTTGCCCTTCCTACTCTCTTTTGTCCTGCCCTTCCTACTCTCACTTCTCCTGCCCTACCTTGTCCTTCCTTTCCTACCTACTCTATCTTGCCTTGCCCTGCCTTGTCCTACCCTACTCTTACCATAACTTGTCCTTCCCTGCCCTCCCTACTCTTTCTTATTCTGCCCTACTCTCTCTAGCTTGTCCTACCCTACCTTGCCTCCACCCTATACCCTACCCTAGCCATGTTGTACCTTACCCTATACCCTACCCTATCCTACCCTGAGTTTAGAAGGAGGACCTCAGCAGACCAAACCTACAATTTACCCTTTACCTCCGTTGACTTCCTGACCACCGCCACCACCACCACCACCCTCCCATCTCCAAGGCACCTCCAATTTGTACCCACTAATACACATCCCATTACCCACCTTTATACCTCCGCCTGTAATTATCGGGGCTAATGTAACCCCTTTCTTTTTGACCTCCCTATGTATGTACAGTTGCAGGCACTTATAACTTGTACATTCAGAGCTGTTAATACTCTTTTCGTGTACCAGTTATAAGTGCTGGCAATTGTACGTACAGGCAGGGGAAAAGATTTGTGACACGCATGCATACTCGATTTTTATCAAGGAAACACATTAAATAATTACTCTATTACCTAAAGTTATATCTCCCCCCCCTTTTTTACCTGGCTTTATAATTATAATCATTATGGGTAAAACCTATGCACACACACACATTCACTTACTGTTTAGAGGTCAATAAGTGTCTAAATTGAAGTAAATAAGTAAATAAATTGAATATTCAAAGATACTGACACAACCAAAGATAATAAAATAAAAATAATAATATTAATAATCACAATAAATATAATAATAATACTAATAATAATTATATGTATATATATATATATATATATATATATATATATATATATATATATATATATATATATATATATATATATATATATATATATATATATATATGTATATTAATACTAATAATAAATATATATATAATAATAATAATAATAATAATAATAATAATAACAAATAAATCAGATAGTTTAATAAGATATAACTTTACATACAACACGTGAATAACCAACAACAACAATTATTATTCAACTAATTTTTTTACACTTGGTTATTATTCTATTCTCATGTAACTTTTTATTATTTTAACCCTGAAATGATACGGACAACTTAAGACACCTTCAAACCAAAACTATTAAATAACTATATATCTATCTACTTCAAACAATAATTTCTCACAAACACCAAAGAGTAAATAAAGTGTTAACAAAAAATTCTACAACGAATACTGATAGAGTCACGGGGAATTTTTATTTAGTTATTAATTTATTATATTTATTTTTTCATTTCATTTCATATATATATTTTTTTTTTTCATTGTTTTATCCCACTGTAATACTAAAAAAAAAGAACAACATTTTTCATTCAATATTTTTACACTTTACATTTCTGCTGTATGTGTGAGAAAGAGAGAGAAAAATACACACACACACACACACACACACACACACACACACACACAAAATAATACCCTCTAACCAATATTTATAAATGCACAGGAATATTTCTATCCCCAATGTTGTGTGTGTGTGTGTGTGTGTGTGTGTGTGTGTGTGTGTGTGTGTGTGTGTGTGTGTGTGTTGTACTTCACTTTGGATTTATTTTTCATTCCTCGACACACTGTTATTTCAAATTCTTTTCCATTTTATCGTTGTGTTCTTTTACATAAACTAACCTTAAAGTGACTGTTCTCTTCCTGGTTATACGGAAATAGACTTTATTGACATTTTATTCATTCTATTACTTATACAATGTTTATTCATTTTATTTATTTCTACGACTTTTTAGATTAATTCTATTTCTTATACATAAATATCTATGACCATTATTCATTCTATTTCATATGCGTTTTTTATTCATTTTATTAATTTTTATGACCTTTTTATTAATTCTATTTCATATACATTGTTCATTCATTCAATTAATCTCTATTTATTTATCTCTATTGCCATTTATTCATTCTATTTCTTATACATTATTCATTCATTTAATTAATTTCTATGACTGAGATGACGAATACAAATAATACTGAGAACTGAATGTATGTATGTATGTATGTATATATGTATATAAACTATTTCACAGTACAAAATTAATTGAAAACATAACATTACTTGGCATAAGGAAATATTATTATTTAAGTACTATTCCAGGCTAGATTGTTGAAAACACCTTAAAATATATAAGATAAAAATATTAAGAAATGTAAAATATTGTTATTATTATTATCACTATTATTATTATTATTATTATTATTATTATTATTATTATTATTATTATTACTATTTTTTCTATTATATACTATTATTATTATTGAATCATTATTATTATTTCTATTACTATTATTATTATTATTACTATTTTTATTATTATTATTGTTAAAAAATATCGGTAGCATTTATAATAATTACCGGTAATAATTATGTTCATGACATATAAGAATAAAATAATACAGAAAACATTTTCACGACATAATTATCATTACTAATTAATCAACATATTATTATATTATTATTATCATATACAAATCACTCTAAAATGAATTAAGTCATACAAGAAAAAGACTTACTAATTATTTCTGTATAACGGAGAATACTATTTATTTCTCTTTAATATTCCCAAAATCACTATCTTACATATATAAATAATCTTACATATATAATTATTCCGTCTTCTTTCGATTATATTTATATCTCCAATAGAAAACTTTGTTATTAATTAATATCTATAATGACAGCATTATTCACATATATACCCTTTAAGATACAAACTCTATATGCAAGACATTCATACAAAATTCATCATGTCATGTAAACAGATATAATTATTGTTTTTCCATTAATTTATCCAGTTAAAAGAAAGAAGGTTCAAGATGATTATAGCCTCGTCTCTCAACCCTCAACCCTCAAACATCTGTACACTCGTGATACATCATTTCTGACCAGAGTGTGAGGAGCAGAAAGCTTCGAATTGCCTGCTATTGTTCATTTCCCAACCAAAGTACACATAATTATAGAGGCTGAGTTCGAATGTAGGGTGTGTGTGTGTGTGTGTGTGTGTGTGTGTGTGTGTGTGTGTGTGTGTGTGTGTGTGTGTGTGTGTGTGTGGTATCTGCTGTTCGTCTCTGGTTAGGGATTACGTACAGTTGTTCCCATATATGGCTGAAACGAGACACGACTTAATACACAGTAAATTGGGTTTAAGTTATTACTGTGCATGTTGTAGTAAGAAAATTGGAGATGTACAGTACTATATACACGAGTCCTTCAAATATTGCCTCCATACAAACACCACCTACTGTATATGGAAGGAGCTTGTTTCGTGGCTTGCATGGTCAGGAGGAATCAGAAGCCTCCATGCAATTTTCATACACGATTACAGGGTCCTTAATTAAATATACTGTATTATATAACGGGTAGAAATACGATAAAAAAAAGTATAAATATTATCAACTTATTTTGGGATGTTTTGTTTCCCTCCGAGCGTTATAATTTTCCCTTCAGGTTAAGTAAGTTTGAATCCAGAAGACATGGAGGTAATAATTATAACACCTTCCACTCCGTAGTATAATGTTGTCCACAATGTACAAGTTTGAGCCTCTAGAAATATAATTATATATATATGAGGGGAATAAATGGAAGATTGATAACAGCACAGTAGGTAGAAACAAGATATCTGAAGGCAACTGTACACTAAAGCTAAGCCAGGCACTTATAGCCTCACCATGACACCAACTACAACACAAACACAACCTACAATTAAATGGAATTATAACAACAACAATAATAATAATAATAATAATAATAATAATAATAATAATAATAACACACACACATATATATATATACATACAGTCATTATATTGACGCTTGAAACCTTGCTGAGAATTTGGAGGCATTTCGTCCTTCCAATGTAAGACACGACACGAAACTTTAATTCATTGGCAAAGCTTGGAGTAACCAGCAGCCTCCGATTCTCCTTCAACATCACTAACATCTTAATATGATTCTGTAGCAGATAATATAACTTGTAATTTCAATTGAGGGTTTGCTCTAATAGCCAAAACTTTAATTCTTCAAGATGGAGATATTGATATGAGTCAAAACAAAGGAATATAATGCTAATCATTCCTAAAATAAATTTTTGTAATTATTTTTCTATGTATTAGATAGTACAGTAGTATATTTTCTTGTACTTCGTAGAAATGAAAATAGAATTAACATTTATATATCTTTATCTTTGTACTTTTTATTTTGGTAAAGGTGTGTTTTAGTGAGACCATGTTAATTATTCTCTGAACCACATAAAGTCACCTGATAGACTGATACTACCAGTCATTTTATATTATCCTACAGCTAAAATTAGTTTAAGGATTATGATTACTACTCACTTCTCCAACCTATCATATGTTACAATAAACGGAATATTAATCTAAAGGTATAATAAATTGTCTCCAGGCATGCATAGTATGGAGGAAACAATATAAACAAGGAAACAAACAAACAAACAAACAAACCAAGACACCAACACAACATACATGCGTCCTATACTGTACTGTACATACCTGAGTGAGTCAATGATATTCTGAATGTGTAAGTAATTTGGTTAATGATTTCGTACATATTTATATCTGCAGGTGGTCCTAGCAATACTGCAGCTGGATGTTGGTTTGCAAGTCATGGTGTGTGTGTGTGTGTGTGTGTGTGTGTGTGTGTGTGTGTGTGTGTGTGTGTGTGTGTGTGAGTGAGAGAGAGAGAAGCTGTGTGTGTCTTAAGCTGTGTGTCTGTGTGTGTGGTAATCTATGTCTGTGTGTGTGTGTGTGTCTGTGTGTGTGTGTGTGTGTCTGTGTGTGTGTGTGTGTGTGTGTGTGTGATTAAGAGTCAAGACACAAAACAAATATGAACTTTTCTGTGTTTAAGAATCGATCGTCATTTACACATTAAAGTTATATTTTACCAGATAAAATTCTATGTTCAGTATTACCCAATATACTGTACTAATATTTTGATTATTTCACAGTACACTTCCTATAGATCTTCTTGGAGAATAATAAAAAACATAATAATAAACACCACAATATCAAAACAGCAATATTAAAAAGGAAGTAATTATAAAAGTCGAGAAAATAACCTGAAAATACCATAATAGATTAATTACAAAACATTATAACATGAAATTAACATAAATATTACTCAACAAACATAGCATGAAAATATCAAAATATAACATGAAAATAACATAAAGTTCACTTAATATTATAACATGAAAATAACATAAAAATTACTCAACAAATATAACATAAAAATAACTAAACAACATAACATAATAAATAACTAAACAAAATAGCATAAAAATAACATAATAAATAACTAAATAATATAACCTGAAAATAATATAAAATTACTTACAAATATAACAGGAAAATACCATAATAAATCACTAAACAATATAAAGCTAAATAAAAATATCCACTACGAACAATTTAAATGAACAACCACAAGAACAATAAAATAATAATAATAAAAAACAATATAAAGAAAGAAAAAAGATAACAAAAAAAAAAATATATATTTATACAGTATATTATATTCACCTCAAACAATAATTAAAACTAAAGACAAAATATTGGAATGAAAGAGAAACATAACAAGGAGGGAAAGCAAATAAAAAATCCCGATGAAAAAGAAAAAGAAAAGAAAGTGTAGATGACAAAAATCCCGATGATAAAAGAGAAAAAAAAAAAAAAAAAAAAAAAAAAAATAGAAAGATAATAAAAGTAAAAAAAAAAAAAAAAAAAAAAAAACTACTACCGGTACTACTACTGTTTGTGTGTGTGTGTGTGTGTGTGTGTGTGTGTGTGTGTGTGTGTGTAAAGGAAACACAATAAAACTCATGTGTGTGTAAAAGGAAATAAAATACAAGTTCAGTCTGTCCCACTTCTGCCTTCCCCCTCCCAAAACCCACCACAACCCCCCTCGTCCCCCCTTTACGTCCCATGCAGGCAAAGAACAGGGGGGGGGGTAAGGGTGGAGAGGGGGGTGCGGTTCATGAGAGATTAAGGGGGGGGGGGTTCAGTGCATGAGAGGGGTCAGCAGGACAGAGGGGACGGAGAGAGAGAGAGAGAGAGAGAGAGAGAGAGAGAGAGAGAGAGAGAGAGAGAGAGAGAGAGAGAGAGAGAGAGAGAGAGAGAGAGAGAGAGAGAGAGAGAGAGAGAGAGAGAGAGAGAGAGAGAGAGAGAGAGAGAGAGAGAGAGAGAGAGAGAGAGAGAGAGAGAGAGAGAGAGAGAGAGAGTCGGAGTTACTGAATGATTCCCGTGCAATGTGAAAAAAAAAAAATATATATAAAGTGTAGTATGTAAATTGTGTATGAAACTATATTTAAACACACACACACACACAGAGAGAGAGAGAGAGAGAGAGAGAGAGAGAGAGAGAGAGAGAGAGAGAGAGAGAGAGATGGTGATGCAGTAAGAGTTATATAATGTTTCTTGGCAGTAGTACTATACAGTCAGGGACAAAAGTTTGGGTACGGCCGACACCCAACAAAAACACACCATATACAGATTTTAGACTTGTTTTCACGTTCGATTTCTGTATGTATGTATGTATTTTTCCTGGTTCGATATCTGTATGTATGTATGTATGTATGTATGTATTTTTCCTGGTTCGATTTCTGTATGTATGTATGCATGTGTGTATTTGTCCGGTTCGATTTCTGTATGTATGTATGTGTGTATTTTGTCCGGTTCGATATCTGTATGTATGTATGTATGTATTTTTTCGGTTAAATTTCTGTATGCAATATGTATTTTTCCAGGTTAGATTTCTGTATGTATGTATGTATTTTTCCGGTTCGATTTCTTTATGTATTTTGCACTACATGTAAGCAATAACTGAGTAACTAACCTACACCTCTTTTTTTTTTTATATAATCCCTTCAAAAATAATTAATGTACAGTCGCAATCCAAAATAATTATATGTATTCAGCCTTGCTTCGAATACCATAATATAGGCGATCGAGTATTAAGGGAGAGTTTGATGTTGGTAATACTGGAGCAACTGAATCCTCCAAACTATTCCAAGCAACAACAGAACACCATTATTTTTTATTCTTCTGCATGGTCCTGTTTCCTAGCATAGTTTGGAGGAATGAAGACACTCCAATGTACCAGAAAAGAATTACCGCCTTAAGCAAACCCAAGCAATATGAAACATTATTATTATTATTATTATTATTTGTCACTAGGGTTTTGAGACAGAAAATACAAGGAAGATCAGAGCAACATTTTCTAAAATATTATAAGTTACTTTGAATATCTTTATTTCTTAGATAAATGTTTATTAAATTTATGGCTTGAACATTAATATATATATATATATATTTATTTTTTTTTGTACTCTTGTCGCTGCTAAACACTAAAGAAATTATATTTAGAGATGAATATTACAAGGAATCGTTTACATTCAAAATTAATATTCAAATACCGGTATGTAAACAAATGAAAACAGAAAAACACATACATAAAACACAATGAAAAATTATACATGCAAAATTTAAAATAATCTTCTGTTCTTTGTCGTAGAAAATATAAAAATAAATATATGCTAAGAAAAATAACACATGTTGAATAAAAATACAGTGTGTGAAAAGGTCTTGTTCTCATCACATAAAATGATACATTGTTTTATTATAGTTTGGAAGAAAAAAAAAATATATATATATTTGAAGAAATATTTTTGAATTAATATTATTTACCAGGAAAATTACCATCTAAAATGAGAGACGAGGTAAAATAATTCTCGTAAAAAAATATTCAAAAAGAAACTTGTACAAATTAATTAACCATGACTGGGGACAAAAAAGAAAAGAAAAGAATTAAAAAAAGTGAAAATAGTATACGAAGCAGGAAATATATTCAAATGACGTAAAAGAAGGATAACAGAAGTAGGAAAAATATGAACAAATAAGAGGGAAAATGTGAACAAAAATACGAAGTAAAATCTGAACAAATATAAGTAGGAAAATGTGAACAAATATAAGTAGGAAAATCTGAACAAATAAACGTATGAATATATGAACAAATATAAATAAAAAATCTCAACAAATATAGTTAGGAAAATATAAACAAAAATACGTATGAACAAATAAACGTAGGAATATATGAACAAAATACAGAGGAAAATATGAACAAAAATAAGTAGGAAAATGTGAACAAATAAACATAGGAAAATATGAACAAATATAGGTAGGAAAATATGAACAAATATAAGTAGGAAAATATGAACAAATAAAAATAGAAAAATATGAACAAATAAAAGTAGGAAAATATGAACAAATAAAAGTAGGAAAATATGAACAAATAAAAGTAGGAAAATATGAACAAATAAAAGTAGGAAAATATGAACAAATAAAAGTAGGAAAATATGAACAAATAAAAGTAGGAAAATATGAACAAATATAGGTAAGAAACCATAGTAGTGCATGTATCAGAAAAAATAAATAAAAATAAAGTAAAAAATGTGTATATCTTCATAAACTTTATATTCTAAGTTATACCAAAAAAATAAAATGGTCCAGGAATGAATAAATTAAGGTTTGTGTCTATTTCCCAACAGCATCTCTATATAGTATAGGAAGTTACAATGCCCTGAGAAGAGTAATTCAATTAAATATTATTATTATTATTCGTTTAATTAAGGACCCTGTCTGTGATCGTGTATTAAACATTCGAGGCTTCTGGTTCCCTCCTGACTATGCCACGAAACAAGCTACTCCTTCTACTCCTTCTTCTATATAAGTTGTGTTTCGTGGCAATATTTTGAAGGACTCATTAACTTCTCCAATTTTCTAACTATATCACAGGGTCCTTAATTAAGGGGCAGCACACAATCTTGGCAAATTGGAGGGTAAATGATTCCACCAAACTATCCCAAGAAACTAGAGACTCTATGTATTTTTATGTTGATTTGGATATATTGTAGGAATTGATAGCCTGCAAAATGTGCCCAAATTTATAGTAGTATTTCATTAAAGTGGTAATTCATTTTTGGTACATTGGAGTGTCTTGATTCCTCCAAAGTGTGCTAGCCAGGAAACAGGACCAGAAGAGCAAAGGTAATGGTGTTCTGTTGTTGCTTGGAATAGTTTGAAGGATTAAGTTACTCCAGATTTACCAACACAAATTTCCCCCTTAAAGTACAAAAACAGGAACTTAAAAAATATAAACAGATTTACCTGGGTGCATAATGTACCGTTTCCTTCCTACCTGTAATTATTTTGAGATGTTGTGAACACATTATTATTTATATTTACAAATGTTGACAGAAATTCTAGCAAACGCAAAACCCCCCACTAAACATTACTTTCTATCAGGGGTAAAATAAAAGTATAATATAAAAATATAATAATAATAATAATAATAATAATAATAATATGTCCAGATGTTACGAAAGAATGCAGAAATGATATGGGGACACTGAGAGGATTAATTAAACATTTTGACTGTAAGTGTAAAAGTAAGTAAGTAAGTAAATAAATAAATAATTCAAGGTGAAAGATGGAACGAGTGAAGATGGAACGAGTGAAGTTGGAGAAATAATTATGCTGGAATATAATTATGTATTCAGATGCTTAGAAAAAGTGAAATAAAATGGAGGGAAAATGAGAGGATTTATTTTTTTTATTTTTTTTATAATATTTTGACTTGAGTGTAATACTAGTAAGAGTGAAAGGCTTAAGGGGGAAATTTTGTGTTGGTAAATCTGGAGCAACTGAATCCTCCAAACTCTTTCAAGCAACAGAACACCAATATATTTGTTCATCTGGTGTTGTTCCCTGACATACTTTGGAGGAATCAAGTCACTCCAATGTAACAAAATAAGAGTGGAGAGAGAGAAGGTAGAGAGATACAGTAAAGCTTCCTATTATGTATGTATGTATGTATGTATGTATGTATGTATGATCCTGTGGTCTTTGTGGTTATGAGACCTGGTGGCTTCTGATTCCTCCTGATTATTCCACGAAACAAAGCTCTTCAATGTATAGATGTGTGTGCGTGTTTGGTGGCAATGTTTGAAGGACTCGCTATCCTCCAATATTCTTACAAACAACATGATGGACATAAATCTTCCTTAACCACCAACTTGAGCAAGGATTTTTTTTTTTTTTTTGAAGAAGTACAGACACCTGGAGTTTCCTTTTTGTTTGGTTTTAGGGTTCCAGTTTTTATTTTCGATGATGAGATACAAATGACGCACAAAATGGTAAGCTAATAATTTTGATGTTACCTTTATGGAAAAAAATAAAGTTTGTCTTGACTCGTAACTCACGATTTCATTCAGTCAGGTAAGGTTTTAGTAGCTTATATCAATTAAGCTGAACGTATTATATATATATATATATATATATATATATATATATATATATATATATATATATATATATATATATATATATATATATATATATATTGTATTACTTTTTATAATTAAGATAGATACTTCCTCCGACAATATAATGAGGTTATTGCTCCTAGATGGGACACTGATTAATAGTCTTCATAAAGTACATGACTTATATTATGCAGTATTTACTTAATCATTTTTACTTCTGATTATCTATAAAAACACTCAGCCTTCGAAAGATATTTGAAGACAGCAATGAAATAGTTTGAAAAATAGAGAGAGTGTTTATAATGTAGTGTGTGAACAGTAGAACCATTACCCTAACCCTAACCTAACAAGGGAAGGTAGTTAGTGAAGGTATGACATGA
>JAWZYT010004272.1:0-39697 GCA_034508575.1 Petrolisthes manimaculis
CTTCTTTTTTCACAACATATACAATACCCTTCATTTAACACACTAAATCTTTCTTCATACCTAATATATATCAAAGTATTCTTCTTTTTTCACAACATACACAACAAACACCCTTCATTCAACACACTAAATCCTTCCTTCCTTCCCACCCAATATACATGCCTTCACAGCCAGCCAAATACTGCAAACCTTTCCTACAACACACTGACCAATTAACTACCGTACCTCCTCCCCCCAGGCCTCACCATACACATCTACTACTAACCTTTACCTTACAGGCCAACCAACACGTTCTTCCGCTTTGGTTATCACATACATTTTTAACTCCTAAACAACGGCTGACGATCCAAGTATTCAGCAGCACTTTTCTATTTGTGACTACCGAATGGAAAAGTGTTTGTTGTTAGTAGTTAAAAACAATACTGAACCTTTTTCATTATCTTAAACCAAACATGTAAACTTTAGAAACAGTAAGGATATGTATGGTCAAATGTATACTAAGGGCACAGAGGAAGAAATGAAAGGTTTTGCCAATTGTTTTAGTAAGTAAGAAGGTAAGGATGCGTCACCCTGATGTTAGTTAGTAAGCTGTGCATGTAAGGGAGGTGCATGTAGCCTGGTACTCATATCAATGTGTGTTGTGTAGTACCTAACCTCATAACAGACGCTTGGGTAAAGGTCTGGACAAAACTAGATATTGGTGATTGTATGAACTAGACGTAAGAAAGTGTGGCAAACTAGATATTGATCGATGAACTAGCATAAGAAACAGTGACAAGTAAATACATAAGCGAAACCGTAGTGAATATGAGGAATAAACTAAGGTGCTTTTAATTGAGGTGTGTGTGCAGAGAGAGAGAGAGGAATGTTCTGAGCAAACATCTTTTTCTGCCACAAGGATATACACAAGTCAAGTCCACGTGGCAGAGGACATATATAAGGGGGTCCCGGAACAGGAGGAAAACAACCTTTTACTGATTACATACATAGTGGTGTGAGAAACGTATGATAAGGGCAATGGATGGTGATGGATGTATGAACCTTGATGGGGATAATATATTGAAAGACTTAGAACATATGATAGGCATGGTGATGGGGATATATCTAAAGACTTAGAACATAAAGAGAGAAATAGCGTTAAGAAAGATAGGAATATATAAGGAAAAGAATGTAAAGGACACACGAAAATCGAAGAGACAAAGAATGGGATGAGAAGAAGGCATGTAAGAAATATACCTATGAGCGTTGACAAAATGGCAGACTTGCATGGAGGGGGGAAGGGGGAGTAGGTGAGGGTAATGAGAGGTGATTATCATGTTGAGGGAGGGAGGGAGGGAGGGGGAAGTTAAGGGACCCATCTGAAGACAAAATACGAGATAACGTTTCCTTCAAATAATATCAGAAAACGAACTGAGAGTGAGTGAGTGAGTGGGGGGGGAGGGGGGGGAGGTGACAAGAATACAGTATATACAGATTGTGGAGATTGAAGTTTCTTTGGATAGCAACTGTTCTGAAGATCCCGGATGTTGAGAGAGGGGGGCAGGGGGGGCGGGGGGAGGGGAGGACAGGGGGATTAGGTACTCGTGAGCTACGCCTACACTGTCTGCTCTACTCACAATAATTAACAAAAAAAAAAAAAAAATACGAGCAGCAAATGTTAACACACATAATTTATATATATACAGTAAGTTAGGTTTACTTATCAATCATACAGTTTCACGATTTTGCCTAACTTTCTTAATTAAACAATGTATATACTCCTCCCCTTTCCCTTTAAACCACACACACACACACACACACACACACTCAAGCAATCAAATGTGCAATGCTAATTAGAATAACGTTTAAATCATGCTTCCCAAGTTATCAACATCATGTATATAAAGTGTTTAAGATCATTTTAATAACATGCCACGTAAACAATAAAATAAATATGTTGTAGCCTATACCTCTGTTAGTGTTAGGATAACTTCTAAGATATGCCATCCATCCAAGGTAGCAAATGTGAAGTGTTAAGATATGCAACTTTAACATTCAATAACACGGATTGTGACAAGGTAATCCAGACCCAACACACACACACACACACACACACACACACACACCACTAGCTGACTACATGGCCAGACACAACCACCTTCAACTTTTACCTTGCCTTGCCTAACCTATCTATCCCTGTACCTATCCTAACTAGCTACCTACCCACCTACCTGTTCTACTACTACTACTACTACTACTACTACTACTACTACTACTACTACTACTACTACTCAAACCATATACTCGCCTATCTATCCCTGTACTTAACTACCCACCTACCTACCCGTTCACCTACTACTACTACTACTATTATTACTACTACTACTACTCAGAGCACATACTAAAAATTATATTAAAACTAATACTACCAATTATCTTACTAATAAACCAAGCACTCAATTATTTATTTAGAGAAGAGAAGACACAGACAGAAAGAGAGACAGAGAGAGAGAATGAATTTTTGGCACACACGTATAGAACACATACACACACTTGACTCATCACACCACCACCACCACTAACACGACAACAACAACACCAACAATAGTCACTACTACTACTACCACCACCACGACCTTCATATAAAACTACTACTACTACTACTACTACCATTTAACTCCATACCAAGCATTTTGTGAATATCTGCATGGCTTTATTTTACTTTTTTATTATTATTATTATTATTATTATTATTATTATTATTATTATTATTATTATTTGCCCCACTAGTGTTTATCTGTGCACATTCATTTTACATCCCTCACACTATATGGTTCCCAAGGCGACTTTATCAATGTAGTCAAGGCGACTTTATCAATGTAGTATGTTAGTCTGTATAGCAGTGGATATCACGGTACCAAGTGTGAAATAAAGAGAGGAAGTGAGAAGTAAAAAATCATACCCAATTATGTTTGAGCTGCCGAGAAGGAAGGATCACAAGAAGTAATAATAATAAGAGGCGAAAAAAGATGAAAAAAACGTTCTTAGATTGACCAGTTGGGTAAAACTATTATGAGTACAAGAGACGAAGAATTTAAAGAATCACAAGAAGTAGTAAGCCTGTCCCCCTATTCCCGCACCCCTTAACAATCCCCACTTCACTTAACCTACCGTGCCCAACGTAACATGAACGACTTTCTTGGTATAGGTTTCTTGCACCATTTTATCACATCAAGCTTACCATCGTATATACTATATCACAACCTTGCTAAACCGTTACACCAACTTGTACACACACACACACACACACACACACACACACACACACACACACACACATAGATATGCAAACACTAAGACACCCACAAACAATCTTCATCATATTATAACATGTTAATCACCTTCAAACTAAACAGCAAATACACACATCTTTACAATAACACCAATAACACAACACTTACTATCCTTTCTTTGTCAACTCTCACACACGGATACATTTCTTTCTCCCTGTCTTTAACCTATACAGACACACTCTCTTATCAATCAGACGTAAAGGCAAGCACATGTCCACAGGAACGTTTACCAGTCCAAGACGCTTCACCAAAAACGTTCCTTCAGGTGGCTGGCTGTGGGGAGGGAAGGAGAGGGTCGCCACGAGGAGGAGGAGGAGGAGGAGGAGGAGGAGGAGGAGGAGGGTGGTGGACTTGACTTGTAAACCATATACAAATATAACCTGTTGCTTGCACTGCTGCGGGAGTGAGTGGTAACGCCCCCTTGTGTCAAACTCGTCTGTTGGTTGTGCTTGGTAACTTTGTCTGTGTTGCTTGCTTGCAAATTTTTCAAAGTCTTTTTTCAGTTCAACAGTGCCACAATAACACACAACTAAACAATGAAACCTATATAAACACATGTGGGTAATCAATCACAATGCAACCAACAGTAGCATTTCTTAAGTTTCCAGTATATAATGTGTTGGCAATAAGAAGAGAGTGTATCCCTGTACACTGACTGGGATGACAGGGTTCGTGGTAGTCACAGTTCAATTAAATCGAAACTCAGTATGAGAAAGTGTCAGTCATTGGTGCATCATATACATAACACCTTGGGTACACGACATACGATATTTACTACAAGTCCTTTGGGTACGTTTGATTACGACACACCTACACACAATTAAACACAATTAACAAGTACATCTTTCCCTACCCACGCTTCAAGGGACGATCACACACAAACACACAATAACAAACACATAGGCACCTCACTACTCAAGACTCGGCACTCGGCGTTTTTAATACCTAAATAATTCACTGCACTGTCTCAGATTATTACACATCAATTCATTCATTCTGAACATTTTTATGCACGTACGAATATACACGGGAGCACTGACTCAATCACTGAACCAGAGAACTTATATCACGTGTATATTTCCAGACCCTCTCAGTATTATCCACAAAATTATCGTATATGTTGACTGACTGGTGTGTCTATATTGTGAATCACTGAACACACACACACACACACACCCACAATCACCAAATAACAATGAACACCACAAAGATAACACGCCCGAGGCTCTTGCTCTGTGCGTGTGTGTGTGTGTGACAAACAATTATATCACCAAGGCACAACACACAGTCACATTCATTTTCTAATTCATCTCAATGATTCTTTTTTTCTCTTGTCCAATTCCACTGTTCTTCGTAGATCGTTTTTCAGTTCACTCGCTTATGGTTTTAAAATTATTACAATGAGATGAACACACGAAACACTAATATACACTTTGGTAACCGTAACACAATGAAGATGACGAATTGTGAATGAGTGAGTGAATGAATGAATGAATGAATGAATGGGAGAAGGAAGGAAATTATGAATGAATGAAAAGTGTGGTTAGAGGGATAGCAAAAGAGTGCTGAGAAATTAAATTAAAAGTGTAAGTGTGTGCGTGTGTGTGTGTGTGTGTGTGTAAAGGAATGTGGTAAGGATAAGAGTGTGTGAAGGTGAAGGTGTGGTGTGTCAGCTAAGAAGTATAAGTGAGGGAATGTGCAAAACAGGATGTATATGTATAAAAATAAGGAAGAGTGTGTTTGTGTCTTAATGTGTGTATGTGTGTAGAGTGTATTGGCAGTTTAAAATGTGACATGGTGTGTGTGTGTGTGTGTATGTAGTACCAAGAACGTGATGTGCGAGGGAATGTGTGAGTGAAAGCAGAATGTGTGTGTGAGAGAGAGTATGAGATGAGTGTGTGTGTTTGAGTGAGACAAGGCAGGAGTATGTGTAGTACCACAGACCAAGATGTGCGAGGGAATGTGAGTGAGTGAGTGTGTGAGTGAGTGTGTGTGTGTATGTGTGTGTGTGTGGGGTGTGCGAGGCAGAGCAACACACAGTGGCCTGGCCAGCTCCCGGCGCATGAATGAAGGGAAGAGAGGGTGCGTGCGTCTGTGCGCGCCGTGTGAGTGTGTGTGTGTGTATGTGTGTGTGTACCAGACCCACCTACGCCATGCGTGTCCGTATCAATACGCACACGGCACATAACGCGCGCACACACACATACACACATACATTCATTATACACATATACATGCATACATAAAAATAAACATACTGTAAGCTTCTTTTATGAATATACACACACACACACACACACACACACATATTGCAAATATTGCATAGGTAGACAGAGAAGGTAAGAATGTGAAAATACAAGAAAAGAGAGAGAGAGAGAGAGAGAGAGAGAGAGAGAGAGAGAGAGAGAGAGAGAGAGAGAGAGAGAGAGAGAGAGAGAGAGAGAGAGAGAGAGAACACGTGGGCGGCCCCGGCACTGGTTCAAAGGGGGGGGGGGGTGATGGTATAGGGAAGGGGAGGGAAGGGGGGGAGGGGGAACTAGAGAGACACGTGGGCGGAGGTGCCTTAGAGAGAAAGAAAGACAGAGAAGAGAGAAGAAAGATAGACAGACAGAACCCGTGAGAGAAGAGAGGAAGGAAGAGAAAAGACTCGAGTAATGTACACAAAATATTATATAAACCGGTATAAACTAGTAGAGAGAGAGAGAGAGAGAGAGAGAGAGAGAGATAGAGAGAGAGCACTGGGAGGGGAATCAAGGTGGATATTGAGTGAGAGGAGGAGCGTGGGCGGTGGGTGAAAGAGAGAGAGAGAGAGAGAGAGAGAGAGAGAGAGAGAGAGAGAGAGAGAGAGAGAGAGAGAGAGAGGACAGTAAGGATGTTGAGTGGGTGCAGCAGCAACAGCAAGCCAGTCAGCCACAGTGTAGCTAGGCAAGTGCTGTGTGTGTGTGTGTGTGTGTGTGTGTGTGTGTGTGTGTGTGTGTGTAGATGGATGAACGATTAGACTGAACAGTGTGTGTGTGTTGTGGAGGTGGGAGGACACAGTTTGATGATTACCTGGAAAGAGTGTGTGTGTGTGTTACCTGGTAAGTTATCAATTACAGGTAGAGGTGAGAAAAAACGATAGGGAGGGGAGAGAGGGGAGTGAGAGAGGGGTAGGGAGGGTAGGGATGGGAGAGGGAGGAAGGGAGGGGAGAGAGGGAGGGAGAGAGGGAGGTAAGGGAGGGGAGCAGGTGATTACAGATGAAAGGCAATGTAAAAAAAAGGAGAGCAGCTGTAAATCACACACACACACACACACAGGCATGGCACTGTAATCCAGAAGCAGAAGTAGTGGCACTGTAGGCTAAGCTGAAATATTGGCACTGTATGTATGTATGAAGGTATGATTGGCACTGTATGTATGAAGGTATGATTGGCACTGTATGTATGAAGGTATGATTGGCACTGTATGTATGTAATGTGTGTGTGTGTGTGTGTGTGTGTGAATGAGAGTAAAAGTGACGGGGCAAGGAAGAGGGAAGGGGAGGGGAAGGGAGGAGAGGGGAGAGTTAGTTCATTGGTAGTATAGTAAATAAGCGTAAATAATTAATTAAGGAATGGATGAATCTGGGAGATATAAGTAATTTGTGAAATTATGAGTGAAATGTATGTATAGAAAGATTATATAATGAAACCTTGTTAGCTATGGATGATGTATTGAATCAGATAAAGTTAATAAGGAATAAGGAAAGTGAGAGTAAAAGTGGTGAGTGAATGAATGAAAGGGAGTGGAGGAAACTTCAGAGTATGAATGAATGAATGAATGAATGAGGTGTGTTTGTACAGTATGTGTGAAATGCAAGAGTGAGAGTGAGTGAATGAATGAGCTGTATGTATGTATGTATGTATGTGTGGGTGGAGCTCACAGTGATAGAGGCACGAGGGGTTGGTTGCAGGGTAGTGAGTGGTGCTGCAATGGACGAGCTGCCTCAGATATACCAGAGCCCAGAGCCAGGTATCCCGGACCCAGCCAGTCAGGCATCCGGGAGGACGGGGCCACCACCACCACTACCACCTCTCTCTTCCTCCCTCCCTCCCTCCTTACCTACCTCCCTCCCTCCCTCTCTACCAGCCATGCACACACTCCCTCCCTTCCCCTCCCTCCCTCTGTCTGTCTGTCCCTCACCCCCCAGCCCCGCCGCCGCCTCGTACACACACACACATACATTCACATTCACACTTACTCCCTCACTTTGTCCCCTCCCAGCTATACATACTGTACATACTCTCCCACCCTACTAGCCATGCATACATACATACATACATACACACTCTCACTTACTCCCAGCACCGCCCCGTACACACACTCCTTCTCTGTCCCTCCCAGCCATACATACATACATAAACACACTCCCTCCTTCCCTTCCCTTCCCCCTCCTGACCCCCCCCCCCCCACACTCCCTTCTTGCCAGTCATATACGCGCATACTAACACACTTTCTCCCACCCGTACGTAACGCACTCTGTGTTCATTCATTCATTCATCTTCCTCCTATCATTACTCACTCATTCATTCCCCTTGCTCCCTCCCACTACTCATACACCTTCTAATTTTACACCCTTTCACTCCTCGTTCCTTTCTCTGTTCTAATTCTTAAACTTGTAGTATCTATGTTTTCCCCTTTATATTATCATCTTATCCTTCTATACCTCACCTCCCCATACACCTTGCCCTCTTTTCATCGCTACGCTCATGCAGATCTTTCCCTCTTTCCATTCACGTATTATTTTCCTCGTCGTTTCCCCAATTCTTTGTCCCTCCTCTCCTCCCTTCCCTTCCCTTCCTCCTCCTTTCCCTTCCCTTCCCTCCTGATAAAACGTGTCCGCCAGAGTGACCGGGGAAAACGTTCATGTCAAATACTGTCACTTCCTTCCCGCTCTCATCTCTACATATAAAATTATGCTCAGTGCTTTTTACTTCCTTTGTTTTATGATTATTTTAACATTTCCTTCTCCGAACTAAAATATAATTACTATACGTCCCTTCCTTCCTCCTCTCATTATATTCCGATCACTTTTCTACTCTTCTATTTCCACACAAACCTAACATCATCATCTTTATTTATTTATATCAAACGGCCATAGACTCGTCACTCAGGATTCGGGCATCTAAACGGAGCCTCACACAAATCCATACCACCAGTCACTATATAATATTTTGTACTAAAGTCTTTGTGGATAAGCTCTTTAAAGGTCAAATTGAGGGACTTCTCTTTTCTCATTATACGACGAGAATGGAACTGATTCTTAGCATAATTTGGTTCATAGGGTTACAAACATTATTCCCTGGTACTTTGCATCTGACTAACTGAATTGCATGACACCAAACATGTGACACCGAGTAGAAAGCTTAAGACTAACCACTCATAAGTTATACGATATTTTACCATTACCACTACCAACTAAAGAATCACACTATTATATTGTTGACTTGTTCTATCCCCTGTTACACACACCATCAAGAAAAAAGTATATCAAGAACTCACCACAACCCATAATGTCTTACCTATCATACATCCTTTGAAAAATAAATATGCAAATGACATGTACAGCCGGCAACATAAATTCGTGTCCATCTCATGTACACACACACACACACACACACACACACACACACACACACACACACACAAACTTAATTAATAATGGTAATATAACCAGGTGAGTTACATTCTGAACCAGTTTCTATTCTGACAACCTAATCATATGAGAACTACATCTGTCATCTCTGTATTATAATAAACTGTATTACAACATCACTATAGCTAATATATACATACATACGCGGGTGGAAATGAAGTGAACTTATGCTTCCGACTGTACACCAAACAGTATTCCTCTACATCATATTTCCCCCACAACAGTTATACAATAAATACTCCACTCATGTATCACCACTCCATCAAAACAAATGAAGCAAGCAGGGTTCCTCCACCACACACTCCCACGTCAACAACAACAACAACAACACATTTCTCCGCCAGTATACATCACAACAACAACAACACCAACACCACCCACAACTACATATCTTCCAACACATACCACAAGATCATGCACGACGAAAGCAGATTTGTCCATTGCATACACACAACCCCTCAGGAGTTACACATTCAGACATTCCTCCCCAACACTGCCCTCGCTACACAAGCAGATTCCTTCTCTATAACTATCCCATTCACTCACAACATACGACCAGTCCACACCATAATAATTATCATTATAATCACACATTCGTACACAACACACGATCACCACAACAACGAAGTCAAATTCCTCTTCTATTTCAATTCCTCACAAGAACAGCAAAAAAAAACTTCTTTCCCAGCAGTCTGTATCAGCCCACGTATTGTACACCTTCACCTCACCTTGCATATACTGTGGTCAGCCACGCCCCCATCAGAGCACGTGGTGGGTGTGAACAACAAGAGGAGGAGGAGGAAGAAGAAGCAGGAAAGGAGCGAGGCAATGTATGTGATGGTCATAATGTGAGCAGCAGCAGCAGACGGGACTGAGACTGACTGAAGGCTGTGTAGAGAGGATAGGGTAAAATTCCCGAACTGGGTGTGGGTGTGTGTGTGTGTGTATATGCCGACTGATGATGACCTTCCTCTATCACAACTGACTCTACCTTACTCACCACTCACTTACCCCTCCCTCGCTCATGTACCCTGCCCTGCTCCACCCTTCTCTCCCCCTTCCCCCTCTCTCTCAGCCTTCTTCCCTGCCCTGTCCCTCACTCCATCATCTATTCTACCTCCCCCCTTCACCACCCATTTTATCCTCTTCAATCACAACAGTCAGCCTTTTTTCTACCATTACACATCTATCTGTCAGTCATCAGTCTATTTCAGACCTTCGATATTTTCTGAACATAATAGTATGACCTCCCCATGTGGTAAATTTCTCCTCATTATTATTATTTTATTAATAGATTGCATTTCATTCAGCCGTTATCCGCCTTTTCGTTTTATTTTCGTGCTTGTCGTTAAATTGTGTACTCGTCAACTATACGTCTAGTGAACTGGCACCGGAATGCTTCTTTATTTAGCATGTTGGTTTAGTCCTCGGTCTTCGAACATTTAAAAGTTCCTCAATGTTCCTAAATTAAGAAATACATCAAGACATTTCATTAATACCATCATTATAGTCTGCAACACTCACCTGACCATCCCTCTCCTTCATCTGCAACACAACACAACACAACACTACAGCGGCAACACTTACCTGTAATGGAGAGAAAAAATGAATTAGTGAATGAAATACATATTATATAATATTAAATACAGCATACATATATATTCAGTCGTGGTCAAAAAATATCATCCAAATAAGGGTAACTCACGTCAAAGTTTGACATCTTCCTTTTGTTCCTTAGCTGATAAACTATCCAATAAATAGGTTAAGTACCATCTTTTAATTTACTACAAGCAGCTACGCACTATTTAAAACAAAAACATCATAATAAGAACGTGAAAATATTAGACAGCAAATTGTGGATGATTACTATTGATCCCGACTGTATGTGTGTGTGAGTGGTTAGGGTGTTTGACATTCATGTTTAGACCAACTACAGTTCCACCTTCCCACTGGCTCCATTCAATTTTTCTACCCTCGTAATCTAGCCCTAATTATGAACCCTTCCCTGACCGACCCACCCCCACCACAACACATTTTCCATTTCCTCTACGAGGAATATTTCCCTGCTTTGCCCTGCCCTCACCTCACCCCCTTCACTGATATACCCAACTCTCCCCTTCCTTACCAACCTTTCAATTCTACAAAACTGCCCCATCCAACCAATTAACGGGGATTGTATACTTTTGGTACATTAGAGACTTTTTTGTCCAAATTTTACAAATAAAAATACGCAAATAATTTATAAGTAGCTGTTACTTTCAATACTTTGAAGGAAGAATCAGTTTACATCAACCATAAAGGACCGGGAGAAAATAGAGGAGAGGTACTGTAAATTAAAATGAAAAACAGAGAATACTGGCCAGCTATTATAGTGGTGAATGTACCGTAATGTTTTTGTAAACAAATAATTCGCTGCACAACAAGTCCCCTACTTCAGTATACTGTATAGAGATATTCGTCTATTACCCATAGCTATGTTTGAATTTGGAAGATTCAGTGGTTCTATAATTTGTATGCAAATGATGACCCTGATATTAAATTTATATCCAAATATCTAAAGCTATCCTCGCTAAATAACCTTTCACTTTTGTCCAACCTACTACGATACTCACCTAATTATTTCCCAACACCACCAAAGCGTACCCTTCCAACCTCTTGTTCTCCTGGAGGCCTTTCCTACCTTAACCTCACCACCCCAGTACCTTCTCATCTAGACTTAACGTGTTCAATACTACTTTTTACTTGCTTCTCGTACGTATGTAGGTTATTGCCTTGAAATAGCAAGCATCTCTCCATGCATCTATACGCACACACGCACACACACAAACACAAACACACACACACACACACACAGCAGACATATCAGATAACAAACATGGTAATAATAATAATATCTAGGAACAAGGGGAGAGAAACAAACAAACAAACGACATAACGAGACCAGACATACATACATACATACATACAGACAGACTGACACATCCAACCCTCCCTACACATGCACCTGTACTATATTTAGGCAACAAATGACAAGGTTACAGCACGCGCTCACACACACACACACACACACATACAGGTACACCCACCCCCGCGCCCTCCAGTGTGAGTAAGGAAGGGGCAAATCCTTTTTCCTGGATGGGTTCGTTGTGTTTACAGTATAATATATTATAGTTAGTACATTACGGCTCTTCCTTATCCTTTTTCAGAGTGGGTATTTATTCAGTGGTCAGTTCATGTTATGTTACCGTTAATGATAATCTTGTTCATGGTTATCTACCTACCTACCTACCTACCTACGTCCCTGCCTGCCTGCCTGCCTGCCTGCTTCAACAACTACCAACTTACCTATACCTACTTGAAAACTAAAACACTTATTACAATTGGTCTTAAATATATTACTTATTCAGCCCATAGGACTCAAACGCAATAAAACTTAAGGGAGGTTCAAAGAAACATGAAGGGGCTGATAAACAAAGTTTTATATACAAAATAAACATATACATGAAATACACAAAGTTATATACAACACAAACTACAATAATAATAATAATAATAACGACACAAATACCCTAATGTGGAGGAGCATAACAAAACAATAAAAGGGGAACAAAGAAGGAAATATATAGTATATAATTATAATACTTACTTAAGTGCTGACAGGAATCTGAGTAGGAGTGTAGACTGTCCTATTACAGACAACAAAGAACTGTCAGCTGTGAAAGTCAACCTCGCACTGGTCGGACCAACAGTATATGATTTCTCTTTCTCTTTCACCTGTCACCGGCCGACCAGCTCTTATATTTACCCTCGATAAGCTGGGGGAGGGGAGGGGGGGGAGGGGAGGAGAAGCTAATTGGAGGGAGGTGTTTACGTCACAGTAAACTATCGAACGAGGCATTGTATAGAGTCTCCATTTGAGCTGGTAATCCTGCTTCATAACACTTCGACTAAAGCTGTAACACACTACAGTATTACCTACCTATATCTATTAACCTACCTACCTACCTACCTGCCTGAATACCTACCTACCTACCTTCCTGCCTGAATACCTACCTACCTCCCACACATGAGTGAGTAGAGTACAGCTGTCAGTGGCAGGTAAATGTTGTGGTCAGCTTGGATTGGGACACACGGCACCTCAACACCTTTGTAAAAGTTTGTGAACAAGTTCTTTTCTTAACCATTCCTCAGCCTCTATTCGTCAAAGATTAAAGATTATATATATAGCCTATCGGTGTGGGAGTAAAGCTGGCCATTTTTATCCTAAAAGCTGTGCCGGGAAACAGACTATATTTATGAAGCCATTCAATTTGTCCAGAATATTTTACCCTCTTAAACTTTTGAAAGAGAATGACGTCTGGCGTTTGAACAAGTACATTTTATAAAGATGTCACTTATATATTGTTTATGGTTTTACTGTTAACTGAAATGACATTGAATAAGTACTTAGATGTTTGGAGGGTTTTTCCTTCAATCAGTAACGAAGTCTGGTGACAGAGAGAGAATTTGTAAAGCCATTTTCTGACCTTGATCTTTAACATGGAACAACCAAAATACAAGGACAAGGATTCATAATGCATAATCATTCTGCGAAAAGTGATCTAAATCCGTTGGTATGTTTTTGCGACATCTTGTTTACTATCTAACAAACAGACATTGCCACCTTAAACCATATCATTATCAAACCTACCACTATACTATTAGGTCCCTACCATTACCATAACAACTACCACACTATGTCCCTATCACTACCATACCAACAACCACAAGAACAAATATCACATCTAACTACAACAAGAAGCAACAGTGATATCACCACCACCACATTCCTGAATAATAATAATAAAAAATAGTCATAAAGTCGTACCTCTTTACATCACTCCTAAATTGTTACTCATCCCTGCCTGCCTTCATCGTCACTCACAGATGTAATAGACGAGTTAATCTAATATTTAAGTGATGTTGTTTTGTTTTGTTTTTTTCACTCTGGACATGTCAGTATTTAGGCTTGATTTCTGTTTGGAGGCCCAAGTCGTATAGGTAGGTATAAGAAGGGAGATGCATGGAGTGTAAGGTAAGGTAATGGTATATAGGAGTGGAGTGATGGAGGTGCATGATTATGTAAAACTCTCAGGTAGAAAGGTGACTCACTCCTCAACACCCATTCCATCCCACTCCCCTTTTCCACCCAAACAGTTTTCCCTTTCCTCTTCTCCACTCATCCAGTTTTTCCTCCCCTCCCCTCTCCTCCCCATTTGGCTGCCCTTTTACTCGCCTTGCCTAAAGGGGATGCTCGTAGGATCAAACAGAAGGGGGCTATTCCTGATTCCTCAAAAGTAAACTATAAAACAGATCTTCCACTCGTATACAAAGGGAACCTGATTATGAGGATTCAATTTACCACCAAACGTCTTCTCTTACAGGCTTACATCCACCAACGTCTTCTCTTACAGGCTTACATCCACCAACGTCTTCTCTTACAGGCTTGCATCCACCAACGTCTTCTCTTACAGGCTTACATCCACCAAACGTCTTCTCTTACAGGCTTACATCCACCACTACATTCCCCTTCCCCTCAGATTCCAGTAAGCATAGCGACTCTGCAGTACTCGTCTCGAAGGTTACGGTGGTCATACGAGACACG
The DNA here is from genome assembly GCA_034508575.1 of Petrolisthes manimaculis. Taxonomy (NCBI): domain Eukaryota; kingdom Metazoa; phylum Arthropoda; class Malacostraca; order Decapoda; family Porcellanidae; genus Petrolisthes; species Petrolisthes manimaculis. The sequence continues at coordinate 14,652 of JAWZYT010004272.1, forward strand.
AAGCTATCTACATGCCTCCAGAAGTGTTGTTGAATATTTTGAAACATTATGACAATTAGGGTCTATAGGTAACATAGCACCTCACCAGCTCACATTACAACTGACCGCTACCACCACCACCACCAACAACAACAACAACAACAACGTCTCCATCTACATAACTGTGCTTTGTTTCTTGACAAGCTTTGGATGAATCAGTGGCCTTCAATTCAGCAAGGGGAAACAAGAAGAGGCTGATGGCTGGCCAGTGGGGGGGGGGGCACACACACACACACACAGACAACGTGAGGGAGGCGAGAGTTCCGTGACCCTGGGGTTTTCCTACCTCCTGTTTCTCTCTCTTTCTGTTTTTCTCTCTCCCTTCCTCCCGTCCTTCTCTACCTTCCACCTCTCCTCTCGCATACTGTACATTACTTCCGTCTCCGCTTACCCTTCCTTCTTTCCTACTCTTCCTTTTATCCAGGAATTGGGAGAGGAAAGGAAGGAAAGGAGAGATGGGGAGAGTAAAGGAGGGACGGGGAGTGGATAGGAGGGATGTGAAGAGGAAAGGAGGGACGGGGAGAGGAAAGGAGGGAATGGGAGACAGAGAGAAAAATATCTGGAAATGAAGAGAGAGCGAGTTTAGAAAGGGGAAAGAGAGTTTGGTGAGGAATGAAAAGTAAAGAAAGGAAAATAATAAAGATGAGATGAGATGTGAGGAGAAAAAAAAGAGCAGGGAAGATGAGATAAAAAGAAGAAAAGACACAAGAGAAACGAAAGAGACGAGAAGAGAAGAGAGAAGATAAAGGTGGTGGTATAGGTCAGGGAGGGAAGGAGGGAGAGAAGGAGGGAGGGAGGGATGGGCAAGAATCAACGTAAACCTTAGAACCTAAACGTGAACAACAACAGGTTTCCACTACATACATACATACATACATACATACATGCAGACCTGTTTGTGGTGGTAATGGACTCTGCATGCTGTGGTAATAAATATAATGGTTGGTTGGTTGGTGAGGTACTTAATTAAGGGGAGATTATACTTTTGGTACATTGGAGCGCCTTGATTCCTCCAAAGTATGCCAGAAAACAGACCCATATTATGAAAAATAATGGTATCCTGTTGCCTGAAATAGTTTGGAGGAATAATTTGCTCCGTATTTACGAACACTGTATCCTCCCCCTTAAACACATAGCAACTAACTAACAACTGCATGTGATACCAACCAACCATGCAGGGAAATACAGACCTACAGAAATATTATAAGACAATTATATAAGTCGAATTCTCAACTCCAAAAAATCACCACTGTTCCTTTCTCGATAATATAATGCAAGGTAATTAGTTTTGAAAAGTGATAACTATAATAAATAAAGTACTCGTTTTTCTATTTTTCAGTGGTTTAGTTTTATGAGTAAATTAATTATTGGTGGTTATAATTAACTATTGGTGAATTATTTGTGCCATCGATACATTCAAACTAACTATGCCAGGAAAGTGACTACCGTATTTCAGAAGGAGAAGGGGATATGTTTGGTAACCCAGTTCAAAGCAATCAATATATATTATGATCATCAGACTATAAAAAAAAAAAAAAAAAAAAAAAAAAAAAAAAAAAAAAAAAAAAAAAAAAAAAAAAGATGAGGCAGATCTTGTAAAAAAAAAAAAAAAAAAAAAAAAAAAAAAAAGTATATAATGTAGCTTACGTTATTTTCTCTCCTCATTCCATTCACTATAAATAGGTACCGGTAGGCTATCTTCTGCACATATACAGAAACTTCACATCCCCTCAGAGCTTATATCCCCGTACTGTTGTTAGAAAATTGGTGCCTACTGATTAACCCCAAAAAAAAAAAAAAAAAAAAAAAAAACGTTGTTAAACTTGATTTTTTTTTTTTTATTATGTCACAAACTTTAAAATTTTAGGTATATATAACAGCTCCTTCCTTCTATCCAAACGTCTACCACGAATATAATTATGTGAGGAAGTCTTCCGTCAATAAAACTCAACCTGAACTGATCATTTCTCGAGAACACACACACACACATACAATAGAATAAATATATCCACCCACACTCTCGTCTCTCCCACGCACTCACTCACGCATTGGAATTAAAGAGAGAGAGAGAGAGAGAGAGAGAGAGAGAGAGAGAGAGAGAGAGAGAGAGAGAGAGAGATACATTACAGTAACAACACTACACACATACGCGGATGCCTGCGAGGGAAACTCAAGCTCACAACATTTTTATTGCATGCAGACAAGGATACCTGCTATTTCACACACACATACACATACATATATACATGCACGTTACTTAAGAACACGGATCTTTGCAAGCATACATACACACAAACACATGATGACAATGCGACACACACACACACACACACACACACGTAGGGAAGCCAACAAGCTGAGACGAGCAACAGGAACAAAGGAAAGGAAAGGTGAGGCAGTATAGACGAGGAAACAACACAGTGGGACAACACAAAACACGTATACACACACACACACACACACACACACACACGTATACATATATTATAAAATTCCCTTCGTATCCTTCGTGTTTTTGATGACGTTAGAGAGAGAGAAAAGAGAGAAAAGAGAGAAAAGAGAGAGAAAAGAGAGACACAGAGAGAGAGAAATGTTGTTGATCTTTCATGCCATAAACACTTTACATATCCCAACCAACCAACCCACCAACCTATATACCACACCAAGGCCATCCATCTGAAGGAATACACATGTGGGTCACACAGATACACACCAGCTTACGATACGATCTTTGGAGGTGCTCTCACTATGGCGGAAGGAATAATACTCAAGAGGTTTGATCCCGTTCACTTCACTCACTGACTGACTGACTGACACGTGTTGCAGGGGATTCAGGTTAGACACACGTTACAGGCAGCAATGTGTGTGTGTGTGTGTGTGTTTTTTTTTTATCTGAGCCTAGTAAGTTAGTGGTATAGTAGAGTTGGTTATAATGGGTTTCTGGCACCTTCATTACTTGTTCTCTCTCTCTGTGTGTGTGTGTGTGTGTGTGTGTGTGTGTGTGTGTGTGTGTGTGTGTGTGTCTCTCTCTCTCACACACAGTCAGTCAGTCAGAAAAATTCATGCACATTCACCAGCCCGCACACACACAAGTTGCCGACACTCCTTCTTCCGGCTCCCCCCCCCAACCCTCCTCCTCCTCTTCCTTCCCTGTCCATGTGTGCCGTTATCACACACACAGACACACACACACACATTCCACCACATGAATTTAAATCACATCCGTGTCACCTCACATTACCTCAAACCACTGGAAACTACAACCACTACTACTACTACTACTACTACTACTACTACTACTACCACTACTACCATTTCACAGTTACTTATAATAATGATTCTAGTGTCACTTCTATTAACAAACAAATTTTTACATCTATCTATCTATCTATCTAACTAGCTTATAATGATCTATCTATTTATCTATACATTTCTATCAACACTACAATTACACATTATATGGTCAATAATTATAATGGTATGTGGTAAATCTTTCTCTCTCTCTCTCTCTCTCTCTCTCTCTCTCTCTCTCTCTCTCTCTCTCTCTCTCTCTCTCTCTCTCTCTCTCTCTCTCTCTCTCTCTCTCTCACACACACCTCTGCTGCCCACTGATCCTTGTATGTTATCTGTTTACCTCTCTCTCTCTCTCTCCCTCTCTCTCTCTCTCTCTCTCTCTCTCTCTCTCTCTCTCTCTCCAATGAATGAGATATTGGTGAATTTACTGGTAGGAAAAGCGACAAAGAAAGAAAGAAAAGAGGGAGGAAGGAGGGAGGAAAGGAAGTGAAATGGAAGGGAAGGGAAAGGAAAGACGGAGGGAATTGAAATGGAAGGGGAAGTGGTGGGATAAAATAGGTTGAGGAAAGAGGGCCGGACGTCTATACGGTACGGGTTGAGAAAACGGAACAAGAAAACGACACATCAGGGGAAAAAAGTGATGGTGAGACAATGGCTGACAGACCAAGTGGAAACCCAGACAGAGAGTGACGTGATGTGTGTGTGTGTGTGTGTGTGTGTGTGTGTGTGTGTGTGTGTGTGCGTGTGTGTGTGTCTCACACACACAAAACTCAGACAGTGACGTTTTGTGTTTCTCTCTCTCTCTCTCTCTCTCTCTCTCTCTCTCTCTCTCTCTCTCTCTCTCTCTCTCTCACACACACACACACACACACACACACACAGACAGAGCTGGGAAACACGTGACAACAAAAACATAATTATGAGAAAGCGACGAAGACCAAAAATTATAATAGAGAAGGACAAGGAAGATTAGATTTGACACGACATATGAAAACAGACCTTGCAAGAAATAGGCTACAGGTATATGAATAAAATTTAGTTCAGTCTGTAACAAAGAGACGAGTCTTACATACAGTATAAATACGTTGATACACATACACACACACACAGAAAGATACACTGATATACATACACACACACACAGACAAGGACGGTGAGTATAAATAGACAGACACACACACACATACATGATGATGGCAGAGAGCTTAGAGAGAGAGAGAGAGAGAGAGAGAGGGAGGGAGGAGAGGCCGTGACAAAACCACCTATAAAAAGACACACAAGAAATGACTCGAACCACGTTAAAATAGATCTCTCAAGCCAGGCAGCAACAACACACACACACACACCAAATTGCAAACGGTCCATCACACACTAAATTAACCATTACTGACATTCAAGGGTTAAAGACGACTCCATTAACCCCGACACAACAGTTTATTTATTTATATACACATTTATAATATCCTTACACTAACGCCACACGACTGAAGGGAATAATTAATGCTACATAATACAGTGACTTGGAGGGCTGCTGATTCCTCAAAACTACTACCTATCACTAAAACTACTACCTATCACTAAAACTACTACGTATCACTAAAATATACGAATAGGTTATTTGTGTGTTGTTGTGGTTTGGTTTGGGAAGAATCTGTAGTACTTTTAAATAATAATTCTTGTACATGAAACGACGACGACGACCCCCTTTAAAATGACAGAGAAATCCCAACCAACCAGAGACAGACAGACAGACAAGACACAGACGTACAGCCAGCCAGTCAACCAGAGACAGACAGACAGACAAGACACAGACGTACAGCCAGCCAACCAACCAACCAGAGACAGACAGACAGACAGACAGTCAGCCAGTCAGCCAACCAGACAAACAGACAGACAGCCAGCCAACCAACCACATCAAGAACACACATAGTAGGTGGTGGTGTAAGTGTAAGTTTAGAAGTGAAGGTGTGTAAGTGTGGAAGTGAAGGTGTGTAAGTGTAGAAGTGAAGGTGTGTAAGTGTAGAAGTGAAGGTGGTGTAAGTGTAGAAGTGAAGGTGTGTAGGTGTAGGGAAATAAGTGGGGGAGGTGTATAATATAAAGTGTAAGCGTATAGGTGTACGTGATGGTGGTGTTGGTGGGCTGAGATTATAGCCTATAATATACCGGTACCGTTCCTTCACACCAAACATTCCTCTCACATTTCATACACACAGAGTGACACAAGGAACGAACGAGTGGTGCAATTTTTTTTTTTTCTAAGGACAAAAAATAGCAGATCGGTGATTTTGATAATTATAGCGTTCTTTCTTTTGTGTTGAGGAACGAGTGAACAATATCGAAACAGAGAGGGAATTAACTATAAACTGTGAAAGAGACATAGCAAAAACACACACACAGAGAGAGAGAGAGAGAGAGAGAGAGAGAGAGAGAGAGAGAGAGAGAGAGAGAGAGAGAGAGAGAGAGAGAGAGAGAGAGAGAGAGAGAGAGAGAGAGAGAGAGAGAACTATCTAACACGAGTACCGTAGTAAGGAACAAGGTCGTTTGTCTCGTGACTGTTGTTGTTGTTGCCACCAGGGGAGGGAGGGAGGTGGTCAGGTGAATAACTTGGCTTGTGTATTTGTTGACTTCTAACTTCTTAACATTTTCGTAGCCTTCCTCTCTTTCTCTCTCACACACACACACACACACACACACTATAAGTAGCTGTGTTGGTACTGAGGAGGCCGCCTCAAAATACACCTTGGAGGAGACACTATATTCGTCTTTAAAAATCTCGGCCCACAAAATATATAGGCTGCCTTGAAAAAAATGCAATACACTCCTTTCGTTCCTCAAACTATACCAGGAAAAAGAAAATGCATACAGGACCTATTTTCCAGCACTGATTTGAAGGTTAAATAAAGTATAGGCTCCGATTCGCTAAAATGAGATCACCTCCTTAAAAGTCCAGTCGCCTTTCCCGTCTGATGAGCACAAAAAAAAAAAAAAAAAAAAAAAAAAAAAAAAAATTACAAAAAAAAATTCCCCATTCAAGAGTCCATCAACCTTAGCCAACCTAATCAATTATTACATAGAGGAAGTTCCCACGTTGATTCCCGACAATAACACAATGACGTCAGTTGTTTATATAGTGAGTTTAAGGGGGAAGTTTTGTATGGGTAAGTAAATCTTTGAGTAACTGAATCCTCCCATATATTATTCCAAGCAACAGGACACTATAATTTTATATTATTTATATTATATTATATTTATATTAGTTGAGGTTACTAATTTCTCCAAACTGTCCCAGATAATAGCGTCTTTATAGTGAAGGAATTCTTACACAGACTACATAGAAAGAGAGGTCATTATTGAAAGGTCATTCATTATTATTCTGGAAGTACTGCAATGAATGGTCTACCAAGTGACTCAGTGAATGACATATTATAACAGTCTAATAATAATAATAATAATAATAATAATAATAAGTCAGTATTAAGGATGGTAATAAAAAGCAAGTACCTGATAATAGACACACAATGGTTACTCAAATGGGACAAGTTTCTTTCCCCTGGGCTGTACCATCCATTCATGTGTCCAATTGTACATTTACCAACGACTCTCACCAACCAATCCTTCTCTCCATGATACCATTAATTAATTTACTCGAAAAGAATTAGTCACAGTGAGCTTCCTCTGTGTATGTGTGTGTGTGTGTTGGCTATAAACTTGTGTATGTAATTGTGTGTCCTTGCTCTAGGTTGCTCATGTGTGTGTGTGTGTGTGTGTGTGTTGGATGCCAAGTCTGAAAATAGTCTGCAGCGTCAGTGTGTGTGTGTGTGTGTGTGTGTGTGTGTGTGTGTGTGTGTGTGTGTGTGTGTGTGTGTGTGTGTGTGTGTGTGTGTGTGTGTGTGTATGTGGGTGTGTGTGTGTGTGTGAGGAAGGTACCAGACGGTTTAAAGAGTGGGGATGGGAGGGAGGGAGGTGATAAAGGAAGGTGAGGAATGTAGTCGGGGAGAGGAGGGGTGAGAGGCGAGGAATTTAGTATAGGGGAGGGGTGGGAGGGGAGGAAGCAAGGTTAAGCAGGGGAAGGGGGAGAGGCAGAGACGGGGGGAGGGGTGAAGTGACAGGTGCGTCAGAGCCAGGAGGAAAGGGAAGGAAGAGGGGAGGGGGTAAGTAGGTAAGGAAGAGGGGGAGGGGGTAAGAAGGGAAGGAAGAGGAAGAGGGGGGTAGGCAAACAGTCTGGAAGGCGGTGGAAGAATTTCAAGTATAAAGTATATAATTATGGTAAAAAGTGAAAGAAGCAAGAGTGTAAACAAATGAGGGATGAAAATAACAAAGGTCGGTGAGTAACAACTAACTCTGTCCAGCCTTAGGTGGTGGTGAAGCCCTGCCTTATAGGTGAGATAGGCAGGTCATGTACAGTCGTGGTCAAATATAATCATCCATATAGGAGTAACTCACGTAAGAGTTTGACAGCTTCCCTCTGTTCCTTAGATGATAAACTTTACAATAAATGTATTAACTACCATCTTTTAATTTACTACAAGCAGCTACACACTACTTAAAATAATAATATCATATGTGAACGTGAAAACATTAGACAGTAAATTGTTTGAGATACCCATATGTGGATGATTATTATTGACCACGACTGTACATTTGGATACATGAATGGGTGGTACTGACCAAGTGAAAGATGGTCAATTTCTCCCAATATCAAGTTCCTTAGTGCCAAATAAGAGACATCAGGGGCAGAAGTCAGTATTGAGGATGGTAATAAAAAGCAAGTACCTGATAATAGACACTGGTTACTCAAATGGGACAAGTATATTTCACCCATTTGTGTGTCCAACTGAACATCATATGGTATTAGTGTAGTGCGAGAGAGGTTTTCAGCACACCGGGAAAAATAGGAGTACTGTATTTTTACATGATTATTTCTGCTAATCAATCATTATTCATGTCTGTTATTACTCACTCATTATCTTAAATGATGTGTTTGAGTCTTACAGTAAAAACTCAGTGACAACTTAATTTGAGCTCGTAATATCTTGATTATAACATATATTTAGTGTGTAGTAAAAAGTGAGCGACAGAGAGAGAGGAGAACGGGTCAACTGCAGAACCTCCCTCTCCCATCCACAAACTTCTTAATTACCCACTACACCTATTGACATCCCACCTATAGAGGCTACTTCTCTCTTCCACTTACTAAACCCATTAACATTAAACCTATGCTTCCTTCCCTCTCCCACAAACTTAACATCTCAACTAGGCCCTATACTACACATCCCACCGTACTCTGCACTCACAAACATCTACTAACTCATCCACTCTCCACACTCTGCCATCCACTACACCAACCAACAACCACCCACACACACCTACCTACCAACTAACCCACCCACTAACAACTTTGAAGGCAACCAGACATTTTACGAGGACAAGGGCTGCAGGATAAAGTGTGTGTGTGTGTGTGTGAAAAGTGTGTGTGTGAGAGAGAGAGAGAGGTGAGGGAGTGGGAGGGTATGGAGGGGACAAGGGAGAGTGAGAGTAAGGGTGTAGGAGGGGAATGAAGGGGTGGTGGAGGCAGGAATAGGCCATGGAGGTAGTATAGGTATAGTTCCATGGGGGTAGACAGACAGACAGGCTGAGTCACGGTACACCAGAATACTGCCTTGTCTAGGTGTAGTTGTGTACCCAGGAAGTGTTGCTGATGCTGCTGTGTGTGTGTGTGACTCTCCCTCACAACTAACAACACACACACACACACACATACAAACTGAACATTAGCAAGGTGAGTGAAAATGGCAAATCTCTGCAATCCATTCCTCCTTACTAATTAGATTCATTTTTACTTTCATTAGTATTAAGGTCTTACCACATCTCGTTTACACTGCCAAGTCGTAAAGCCTGGCTCTTGTGTGTGTGTGTGTGTGTGTGTGTGTGTGTGTGTGTGTGTGTGTGTGTGTCTGTGTGTGTGTGTGTGTGTGTGTGTGTGTCTGTGTGTGTGTCTGGTTCTTTTATAGGGCAATGTGTTGGCATTTCCTGGTTGCACTGTGACGATGTGTATTACCTGGATAATTTGTATTGCGTGTTATGAGTTACGTGTGTGTGTGTGTGTGTGTGTGTGTGTGTGTGTGTGTGTGTGTGTGTGTGTGTGTGTGTGTAATAATAAAATAATAATAATAATAAACGGTTTTATTGATGAGAGTGGCAGCCTGAAGCTGAAAATATACAGTGATGAATTGATGTACATATATAAATACTGGAAAGAAACATAAAATATATAGAAGGAAACAAGGCAGTATATTGTATAGACTATGTGTTGTTGAGTAGGTGAACAATGGCTGGGATGGCACTGTTCTTATACCTATCAGTGCGGGCTCTTATTGGCTGTAATATGTTGGAGTGACGGAGTGCACGAGGTGGACGAGGTATTGTAGGTGGAAGGAAGTGTCGGTGACGTGGATGTTGTAGTAGTCCCTGGCCGAATGAGAGTAGTGTCTGATGGTGGAGCTGACTGAGGGATAACATGTTGAGGGTGGAGAGAGCATTGTTGTACCCAGTGTGTGTGTGTGTGTGTGTGTGTGTGCTGTGAGTTAGGTATATGTGTATGTGTGTGTTTATGGCGAGGGCAAGTGGATGAGTTGAGGGTTTTAACATGGGGAGGGCAAGTGTGAAAGGTGAAGGGTGAGGATGAGATGATAGGTGAAGGGTTAACACACTACACAGGCAGGCAACGATAACAATGTCAGGCAAAGAACGAAGGAAAGTACGGAGGGAAGAAGGTAAGGAGAGAGGAAGGAAGGAAGGAAGGAAGGGAGGGATGGAGGGAAGAAAGAAGGCAAGGAGAGACGAACGAAGGAAAATACGGAGGGAAAAAGGAGAGAGAGAGAGACACACACACGGAAGTGACCAAAGTTCCAGGAAATGCAAAGTGAGAAAAGAAGAGGTAGGATGCTGCTGGAAATTGAGTAATGAGTGGTCACTACACACCTGTCCAATCAACACACACACACACACACGATATAATGATGATGTTGCTACAGAATTAAAAAAAATGGAAGTCCAATCATCCCAATACTATGAACACAAACAAAAACACACGAGGAAACATACACACACACACACACACACACACACACACACACACACTGCAACAAAGGCTAGGAAAAGGAAATAATACCTTACACACAAGAAAAACTCTAGGAAATACACATATAATGTACAATAAAAATAATAATAATAGAATACAGTGTTCAGAGGAAAGGGAAGAGGAAAGACTTGTGACAATTAGAAGATAATGGTTACACACAAGGAAAGTGGCGAGATAGAAGGAGACAGTTGTATATAGGTAGATAAAGAAAGGGAAGCTATATAGAGAAGAATAAAAAAAACACATACACAGAGAGGAATATAGAGCTTTATGGAGACGAGGAGGAGGAGGAGGAGGAGGAGGAGGAGGAGGAGGAGGAGGAGGAGGAGGAGGAGGAGGAGGAGGAGGAGGAGGAGGAGGAGGAGGAGGAGGAGGAGGAGGAGGAGGGAGGAACGCGTACCAACCATGGAGCTAGAATAGGAGGAGACGACCCGCGGTCAGAAAAGTGAGGTCAGGTCAGCCATGTTGGGATTGGCAAGAAGCTCGCCAGCCGCTCCTTAATTATTAATCTGGCCATGACTTATGTCACCCAAAAGGTGATTAATTCATACATTCTGCAGACAATGAAATATATTGTCACTAAACAGTTTGGGTGAACACTACCACTATCTTCAGTGGTCAGGACAGAGTGAAGAAATAACATATTATACAGTAAAGCAGTTCCTTTTTATGCAGTTATTAAAGTATGTCATGTGTATGTCTATGCGTGTGCGTGTGTGTGTGTGTGTGTGCGTGTGCTTGTGTATGTGTGTGTACAATCTGGGTGTGGTAAAATATGTTCACGTGTGAGGGAGGGTCACCAAACAAATTAATAAACGGCTGTGTTTGTGTGTTACTTAGGGAGGGACCCATTTATCAATTAGGAAGTTCATTAAGGGATTACGTTTGTGAGACCCATCACCAACTCATCACTAAGGTTGAAAATGTCATGGTTTTGAATATACAACAATAATTCAGTTATTTTTCTTTTTCCGACTTCATGATATTTACAATATAAGAGTTGGCATCCTTCCCAGTGTAACTGTAATTGGCATTACATGCATCATTAAATACTGCATTATTCATTTTGCCTCCCTAGTTAGGATGATCGGTTACTTGGTCATGCCTATTATTCCAAGGAAATGCATACCATTGGATTCTGTTCCAATTTTAAGTGTGTCAAGCAAGTGTGTTAGAAATATTAAAAATAATATTTCTCTCTGTTCTGAAAAGTAGGATATTATCTGATTCTGTTAATGAAGAGTCAGAGGAATACATGTATATTCCAAGTCAGTCTCATCTCTCAAAGTGTACAAATAAGATAGTTTTAAATATAGCAGGATTTGATATATATGTTAATGAAGTCCTTGTATTGTGAACCATACATTGTTGCCCTAAACTCAGACAAGACTGATAAACATATTCTTTCCTTGGTAAAACTTAAAGACAGAGTAAACTTGGTGTATCCATCTGATGATGTAATTGATATATGTATTACATCAGAAAAACTGTTTAGGGAAAGAGGGTCCAGCACCACTTTGGAGAGGGTAGATTGTAGCAAAATAATAATATCAGTGTTAATATATTATGCCCACAAATACATATTTTCTACTTTAGCTGGCCACATGTACGACTGATAATCACTTGAATTAGTTAATTAAGGCAGTTGCTGAATCATATTTGCAGGTGAAATATGTATATAAGGCCAAACAAATTACTAAGAAGTTGGCATCCAAAGTGAAAGTAAAGAGTTGACAAATATATACAAAACTTATACATTTCAGTGGCCAATTTGGTATAGAGTGATAGGTCAGTAATTTATAAATTTCTATTTATATTATTGAAAGATGTGTGAATTGTATGTTATTAATTAAAGAATACGAAATACATGTCATACCGTAATTAAAAATGAATAAACATCGTGAGGAATATGGGTAAACTGTATGGGTACTATGAGTGGTCAGCCTTTCTTGCCAATACTAGGCGTTGGCTTCTGAGGACCTGACTGGCTTCACTCCACTGAGACCCAAATGAACGCGCGGGCCGCCTCCTCCTATTCTAGCTCCATGGTACCAACCATGGAGCTAGAATAGGAGGAGACGACCCGCGGTCAGAAAAGTGAGGTCAGGTCAGCCACATTGGGATTGGCAAGAAGCTCGCCAGCCGCTCCTTAATTATTAATCTGGCCATGACTTATGTCACCCAAAAGGTGATTAATTCATACACTCTGCAGACAATGAAATACATTGTCACTAAACAGTTTGGGTGAACACTACCACTATCTTCAGTGGTCACGACAGAGTGAAGAAATAACATATTATACAGTAAAGCAGTTCCTTTTTATGCAGTTATCAAAGTATGTCATGTGTATGTCTATGCGTGTGTGTGTGTGTGCGTGTGCTTGTGTATGTGTGTGTACAATCTGGGTGTGGTAAAATATGTTTAGGTGTGAGGGAGGGTCACCAAACAAATTAATAAACGGCTGTGTTTGTGTGTTACTTAGGGAGGGACCGATTTATCAATTAGGAAGTTCATTAAGGGATTACGTTTGCGAGACCCATCACTATAAGGTTGAATATACAACAATAATTCAGTTATTTTTCTTTTTCCGACTTCATGACATATACAGTATAAGAGTTGGCTTCCTTCCCAGTGTAACTGTAATTGGCATTACATGTATCATTAAATATTGCATTATTCATTTTGCCTCCCTAGTTAGGATGATCGGTTACTTAGCCATGCCTATTATTCCAAGGAAATGCATACCATTGGATTCTGTTCCAATTATATATTATTCCAATTATATAGAAATATTAAAAATAATATTTCTCTTTAGGTAATCAATGACTCTGTTCTGAAAAGTAGGATATTATCTGATTCTGTTAATATAGAGCCAGAGGAATACATGTATATTCCAAGTTAGTCTCATCTCTCAAAGTGTACAAATAAGATAGTTTTATATATAGCAGGATTTGATATATATGTTAATGAAGTCCTTGTATTGTGAACCATACATTGTTGCCCTAAACTCAGACAAGACTGATAAACATATTCTTTCCTTGGTAAAACTTAAAGACAGAGTAAACTTGGTGTATCCATCTGATGATGTAATTGATATATGTATTACATCAGAAAAACTGTTTAGGGAAAGAGGGTCCAGCACCACTTTGGAGAGGGTAGATTGTAGCAAAATAATAATATCAGTGTTAATATATTATGCCCACAAATACATATTTTCTACTTTAGCTGGCCACATGTACGACTGATAATCACTTGAATTAGTTAATTAAGGCAGTTGCTGAATCATATTTGCAGGTGAAATATGTATATAAGGCCAAACAAATTACTAAGAAGTTGGCATCCAAAGTGAAAGTAAAGAGTTGACAAATATATACAAAACTTATACATTTCAGTGGCCAATTTGGTATAGAGTGATAGGTCAGTAATTTATAAATTTCTATTTATATTATTGAAAGATGTGTGAATTGTATGTTATTAATTAAAGAATACGAAATACATGTCATACCGTCATTAAAAATGAATAAATATCGTGAGGAAAATGGGTAAACTGTATGGGTACTATGAGTGGTCAGCCTTTCTTGCCAATACTAGGCGTTAGCTTCTGAGGACCTGACTGGCTTCACTCCACTGAGACCTAAATGAACAGCGCGGGCCGCCTCCTCCTATTCTAGCTCCATGGTACCAACATACACAGTACAAACAAACACAGACAAGCGTACACAAAGACAAGCGTACAAACACAGACACACACACACGAGAGGGGGGAGGGTGATCCGGGTGGGTGAAGGGGGGCAGCATGAGAGCTTCGTCATCAATCTCAGTTCAGACGTTAAAATTAGACCAAGGAGGAGTGTAGGTAAGGAAGGCATGAGGGGGGGGGGGGGGGATGGGGGCATGAGGGGGGGGAATGGGGGAGTGAGGGAAGGAGAGGAGGGTGAGGGAAGAAATGGAAAGGATGGAGTGTGAAATGGAGGTGAATGTGGAGAAGGGAATGAGAAAGGAGAAAGGGGAAGGAGTGGTAATACAATTAACAATGTTTATATTCACCTTCCACCATCACATCATTACCTTTATACCTAAATCATTAATCAAACCTTAATTCAAACAAACAACTGACGTATTATGCATCTCCACTTGACCACCAGACACCATTACATATATTTAATTAATTATTCTTATGGGAGGAAAAGACAAACTGGCAAATTATTTTAGAACATTAGAAATCGAGCCAGTGTGAAATGTTTATATAAATTTATGTTGGTGGTAGAATGATAAAAAGTTCTGTATCTGTGTGACGTTTTTTTTTCTTTCAACGCAACAACCTCAGTGATATACAACATTATTATAAACTCTGGTTGGTAAGGAGTGATTCATTGGTCCAAGTGTGTTCTCAAGTGGTTGGAGTGTAAGAAAGGTATGTGTGGTATCTAAATATAAACACTACTGACGTCCACTGTTCGTATCTTGAACTGTTCCAATCGATCCATAAACATCGGCTCGAGTCACAGATAATCATTTTTTATTCTTGGACTATCGCCAGACAATTTACGACGTCCCTCCTGTCATCCACTTGTAAACTCTGGGTCACATTATTATTATTTTCAACACACCACTGGCCTAGGTACCTTCCCATCCTCACTCCATCTAACCATATAACACTTCACATCCCATACACTTCCACTTACCACACCAGATCCCATACACTTCCACTTATCACACCATTCCTTTCTCCTACATCCTCTTTTTTCTATTCTACACTCCCTGACCCTTTCCCCTGCAACTCAACCCTGTCCTTCCCTTACATCCCAGAAACTTTCCCTACACAAAAGAACACAAACAGCATTTAAATTGTAACACAGCTATTGATCCTTGCAAGACTGTTTGACTATGCTATGTTGACTATATTATACTAGACTGAGACTGAGTTAAGGGTGGAAGTAGTGTTGGTAAATATGGAGCAAACGTTTCCTTCATACAATTCCAAGCAACAGAATACCATTAGTTTTGTTCATCTGTGGTACAGTATCTTGTTTCCTAGCATAGTTAGGAGGAATCAGTAGCCTTTCAATTTACCAACAAGAGATTCCTCCCTTAATTAAACAGTACATCAAAAGAAAGTTCCTCCAAACACATCATTTCCTCCAACTAAAGCTGACCGGAAAATATATTCTCCATACCTTCCCCTACACCCCTACATTCATCACACCTCCAATCCTTCCCTCACATCCTCCACTCTTTACTTCCTTCCCCTTACACCCTCCACTCCTTACCTCCTTTCCTAACACCCTCCATTCCTTACCTCCCTCTCCTCCCCTTCCCCTGTCCCTTCCATCACTCTATATATAACCTCATCACGTGAGATCTGGCCCGGGCCCAGACCCTTTGTCGTCACGGATACGTCACTACTGAGGTCACAACGGCAAAAAAGGTGTGTTTGTGTGTGCATGGGGCGGAGGGGAGGACTGGGCAGGGCTGGTGTGCATGAGGGGGAGGGGAGTACAGGATAGGATAGGATAGGATAGGATAGGATAGGAGAGGGTAGGGTAGGGCTGGTGTGTGTAGAGTGGGGTGAGGCTGGGCGGGGTGTGGAGGGGCGTGGATGGGATGGGAGGGCAGAGCAAGGCTGTGTGCATGTGTATGTGTGTGTGTGTGTGTGTGGTGGAGGCCAGGGATTAGCGGACACGGTATAATGAAGTGGAGTGCAATCATAAGATGTGAGTTACCGGTAGACAAAAGTACAGAAATCGACGATAAAATTACTTACTCTATAGATCATTCATTTACGAGTTACGATATGGTGAATATAAAAATAGTCAATGGGCCATTTGTTGTAGGCGAAATGAAGATATAATATTGTTGTGTAGTAAAGTTTGGAGGAGTTTGGAGGCGTTTAATTTGCTCACAATAGAATGAATAAATGACTTTCTTTAAGGACCCTGTGATCGTGTATGACAAATATTGGAGGCTTATGATTCCTCCTGACTATGTGCCACGAAACACACTCACCTTCCTTATAGGTGTGTGTGTGTGTGTGTGTGTGTGTGTGTGTGTGTGTGTGTTTCGTAGCATTACTTGAAGGACAACATTATTACAGCTAATAAATAGGACAAGAAATGAAAGTTAAAAAAATAATCCATGTCTTTCCTGAATCACAGATTTATTTGCTGTACCTATAGACGAAAACAAAATATTTTTACTTTCTTTTATAACTTAAACTTGAAAGGGAGAGTGAGTGAGAGATTGAATGTCAGGGAGAGGGGGAGGGATGAGGAGAGGGGGAGGGATGAGGAGGGGAGAAAATGTGTGTTACTGCGTCACTCGTGTCATCAGTGACGTCACAAGGAAGGAGGAGGAGGAGGAGGAGAGGTAGAGTGAGACGAATGGAGGAAGTTAGGGGCAGGGGATGGGTGAGGGGGGGGGGAAGGGGAAGGTTGTATACTGGGAGGGGAGGGGAGGGTGTGGCTTAGAGGTCAGGCCAGTTTTTATATAGAGAGCAAGCCAGATATATTAGGAACGGGAGAAGGGAGAGGGGAGGACAAGATGGAGATGAAGTAAGAAGGGGAGACAGAAGAGATTTAAGAAAGGAAAGGAAAGGAAACATTACATCTATTATTATCATCTCCTGACACACCGGAAGTCACAGTATCATCTTCCCTCACAGCGTCACTACCGGTATATACTTTCTCCTCTTCTGCATAACATCCTCTCAAGTTGTTGAGGGGATAATCTCTTTGTGGGGGAGTTGATGGGAGGACGACTGATTCTTTCTAACTATATATACCACCAAACCAGACTTCATTATTAGCACAAAAAAACAACACAAACTTTGAACACGACACATATAAAATCTCTACCAGTCATTCTGTTATATTAATAATTACTTTGATTATAAAGTTAAACACACACATAGCCTACGCACACACAGACACGGACGGATATAGTGTGTGATAACTCTTGAACTTAAAAAAGAAACAGCCAGCCTACACGGATACAAACACATTAGTCACACAACTATATTAGTAACATAAGGAAGTCACATCTAGTTTACTATATATGGACATTACGAACAACATGTAAACAAACGTTGTCGTCAACAAACGCATGTCATTACAATTCAGAGAAAACAGTGTGATAAAAAAATAAACAGACATATAATAAACAGATTGCCATGATGACGCGAGAACAGTTAGATGATTTTATAATGCAAATACAATTAATTATATTGTATAAATAAATATATACATGTATAGATACAAAGAGAAATTCATGACCACAGAAATATAAACATCTTACTAAATCAAAGGATAAAAGAAAACATCAAAAACTATACATCGACATTATTTTTTTTATAATAATATATATATATATATATATATATATATATATATATATATATATATATATATATATATATAGTAGTAGTAGTAGTAGTAGTAGTAGTAGTAGCTCTCTCTCTCTCTCTCTCTCTCTCTCTCTCTCTCTCTCTCTCTCTCTCTCTCTCTCTCTCTCTCTCTCTCTCTCTCTCTCTCTCCATAACAAAGTATAAAAAGTTGTTCCCATTCATTGCAACAAGGAAGGATGGGAGTGAGTGGAGGGGAGAGAGGGACGAGCCTGGGAAAGGAAATAAAAAGTGAAAGACAGGAGAGAGAGAGTATACAAGAAAAATCATTTGAGAAAAACTTAAATATAAATTACAAGAATAAAGGGATAAAAAAAGAGAACAGAGTAAATACGTAACAAGAGAAGATGAACGAGAACACACGAGAACGATAAATAATAAAAGGAAGGAAGGAAAAGGAATAATAATAACTGAGAGATAATGTGAATAATAGTGAGTGACTCTTGAAAACTTGTAAATGTTGCTGGGGTCAGAAAAAGAAAACAAGACACAAGAACCGAGTGACTAATAAAAAAAAAACACGATCCCAAGATCCTGTTGAAGCCTAACTAGGAAGACACCGTGAAGGGGGGGAGGGGGGACTACAGAATTGGGGGATAGGGAGGGGTTTGAGACTACAGGATTGGGGGGAGGATTGGGGAATAGGAGGGGTTTGAGACTACAGGATTGGGGGATAGGGAGGGGTTTGAGACTACAGGATTGGTGGGGAGGATTGGGGGGAGGGGGAGAAGGGAGAAGACAATGAGGTGTGAGGGAAGGGGACTAGACTAGAGGGAGGGAAAGGTGGGGGGGGAGGACTAGAATGCGTAGGAGCTATGAGAGGGGATGTCCAAATATTAAAAACTAATAAAATGAACTTTGAAATGAACTTTGTAAACAAAAGTTTACATTTCACATTTTCTCATTCACCAACCATCTCCATCAAATTCAGTAGCTTAATTTCAAGTATAAATTAATGATGGTAATCCTTTACAGAGAATATTGTGTATCAAGATTGACTCACTCTTCGGTACAGTACCTACTAACTCCAGACGACTACTGAAAACAAAAGAAATCCTCAGTGTTCCAAGGGTCAACTGAGATGATGATGACGTTGTGTACGTAAATGTTGGTGATGGTATACAAACATACAAACACCTGTACACCTTGTTAGTCCTTGTGGCTGGTTGGCTGGGTTCATGTACAAGGATAAACAACAATAAAACAACACAGTAAGCTGTACCCCAGGAGTGTTAACCAAGGTCATTCACTACTAACACACACACACAAACACTACTACTCTCTCTCTCTCTCTCTCTCTCTCTCTCTCTCTCTCTCTCTCTCTCACGTTCTTTCAACACGTGGACAGTATAAATTGTTTACCGACATGATTATCTGGCTGCGTGATGTGAAGTGTTTAGTGAGTGATAATGAGGCAGCAGACCAAGATGTTTTAACTCACATCTCATCAGTGTTTCCTGGAAATATTGAACCTACAATCTTGACCAGTGTATGAACATTGAGTGAGTGAGGGGGGGGGGGGGACTTCCGAGAATGCTTATACTGCACTGAAGTAACTCAAGCATGAAATATAAAGCAAATATTTAATGCGTTTCTTTTCAGGTGTCTAGCGATCGGCACGTGCATGACCAACAACCGGTTTTCCACCTGCATGCATGGCTACTTACTTTATCACGCACAACGACACCAACGAGAGAGAAATTTCAGCGAAATTTCAGGAAAGGAAAGGAAAGGAAAGGAAAGGAAAGAAAAGGAAAGGAAAGAAAAGGAACCCACTAACCACATAATAATCTTAATGAATGAAGGATTCTCTCCAAGGTTCACAAAATGCAGTCCAATTTTAAGTTTACATCTCAGGAATTGTACCCAAGACAAAATACTGTAGATCAAGAATCCCATACCACTACGTAAAACACAGTGTCAGTATTTTGGTACACATTCACATCAGTTATATAAACAAGGCAACTAACTCTTACTTAGGAATGGATGCTAATAAGACCTTTAGAGTTGACTACTAGCCTACCTGTCCTTGCCACATTCTCGCCTGTGTGTCTGTCTGTCTGTGTGTGTGTGTGTGTGTGTGTGTGTGTCTGTGTGTGTGAGTGTATGTGTGTCTGTGTGTGTGTCTGTGTGTGTGTGTGATAACCTGCTTCCCACTAGACGCATCAACTTGTGCTACAATGTTATACTAATAATACTATGCTGCCTGACTTTGCAGTTTTTTTGTAATATGTGTGCCCGTGCGTGAGGGTGTGTGTGTGTGTGTGTGTGTGTGTGTGTGTGTGTGTGTGTGTGTGTGTGTGTGTGTGTGTGTGTGTGTGTATGCCTGTGTGAGTGAGTGTGTGCGTGGGCGTGTGATTGTGTGTGTGCGCGCGCCTGAGAGTGTGTGTGTATGCCTGTGTGTGTGTGTGCGCGCGCGGCTGTGAGTCTGTGAGTGAGTGTGTGTGTTCTGTAAGTGTTTTTTTTTCCTCGTCTCGTCCAGGATGTGAGGGTGATCTGACGGAGTACGTGGAGGGGGGGGAGGGGGGGGGAGGGATAGGAGTACGTGGAGGAGGGGGGATAAGATTATGGGGAGGGGAGGGGGGCGAAAAGTACGGATAGAGGGAGAGGAGTGTAGGAGTATTAGGAGGGGGAAAGGGAAGGGTAGGAGTATGGAGAGGGGGTAGGGGAGGGGGAAGGGGATAGGAGTACTGTGAAAGGGTAAAGGGAGCATATAGTACTGAGCATGGAGACACAGAAGGAGCATAATTATATGTGCTCCTTCAAACCCAATCTGTCTAGGCTTCTCAAACGAAATGGGGCATAATTTTGAACTACTCGTGTAGTTTTATAAGTGAAGACAATTAGCAGCTTCCCAGCCTTTGGTACTAACGTTCTTTTAATTTAGTACACTCCTCTCTCTATCCATTATCCCATATTTCCTACATTCCAGTATATCACTCTTGTTGGTAGTTGAAGAGTAAATGATTCCTCCTTTTAGTTCATTGGAGCACCTTGATTCCTCCAAAGTTTGCCAGGAAACAGGACCAGATAAACAAAAATAATGGTGGCCTGTTGCTGGGAATAGTTTGGAGGAATCATTATCTCCAAAAATGACTAAAATTATACCCTCCCCTTAACCCCATATCAATATTATTGCCTTCTCTGCACAATCTTTCACTACTCCTCTCTTGGTTTTTCCTTCTTATTTCTAGTTCTCTTCATGTCTTCTAATGCCCTACCTTTTATTCCAGCTTCATAAATATTCTTTTCCATTTATTCCCTTTGCCTATACCTGTCTGTCTGTCTGTGTGTCTGTCTGTCTATCTATGCCTGACAGAACGCGCTGCACTCGACCAGTTGTCGAGGGTCAAAACATGTTTATCCAAGACATCAGCAGTCAATTAGGGGAGGGATGGGGAGGTAAGGGTGAGCACAAATGAAGAGAGAGAGGGAAAGGGAGGGAGGGAGGGAGAGGGACAGGGACAGAGAGGGGGAGGGACAGGGACAGAGGGAGGGGGAGGGAGGGAGGGAGGAGGGAGGAGGAGGGGGAGGGAGTGAGGGACCAGGGACAGGAGAGAGGGGAGGGAGAGAGGGATGGACGGAGTGAGTGAGTGAGAATGTAATAATGAGGACAATGAGGGTCAAGAAGCAGTGAGTGTTGTGAGGAAAAGCCAACAAGGTCACTCACATCATTACTGGGTGACACGTGTATGTATGTATGTATGTATGTATGTATGTATGTATGTGATGAAAGTGAGGCAAGAAAGGATGAGAAAGGACAAAGCAGGAATGAAGAACAAAGCAAGAACGAGGCAGTAATGAAGGAAGGGTGAAGCAAGCAAGGGAGAAAACAATGAAGGGTGAAGCAAGCAAGGGAGAAAAGAATGAAGGGTGAAGAAAGCAAGGGAGGAGAGAATTAATGGAGAGTAATGCAAGAACGAAGATGATTAATGAAAGAAAGAAGTGTGACGCAACCGAGTAACAAAATGAGAATGAAACGAGAAATGGAGAGAGAATGAAGTGTGAAGCAACAACAGTAAAAAAAACTGCTTTGTATCCTAGCCAAGTTGACCTTCCATCAGTTTGTCCTATGAAGAAGAACTAACTAACTATAACTATTTACCGGAACTGTACCAACATCCATCACATATAACTATAACTATAACAACTAACTATAACTATGTACCGGAACTCTATACCAACATTACATATAGCAGAGACCCTGACAAATGAATCAAGGCTGTTTGTTTCCTTGCTTTACCATGACCTTTCTACACACAGATTATTGGGAATGCTTTTTACAACAACAACGTGGGGGAGAAGAGCAAGCAAGCTAACCTAATGTCAGGCAGGAGAGTCAGACAAAAGCGGGTAGAAGAAATAAATCACACACACACACACACACACATATATATGGTTAACACAAGCAGTATCATTAAATATATGTATGGGAGTTGGTTATGGTATATTCTCTTGTGGTCTAATTGGTGGAGAGCTAATGATTTCCACGAACTGTCCTATAGAAAAAAAAGAAAAAAAAAATCCCTAACTCGTATACATTAATAGTGTGTTTCCTGGAACAGTGTGGAGTATATAATCAGTATCTCTCCTTTGTGACCCGTTTGATATTTCACCTTATATAACTATATATATTAACTATATTATTAACTATATTATTAACTATATTATTAACTATATATCAACTATATATATTATAGTTATTTATTTATTGATATTAAACGCCCCAACAGCGAGGTCATATGGTGCCCGAAGAAGAAGGCGATTGAGAGGTGGGACAGTAAACACACACACAAAAAAAAAAAAAAAAAAAAAGTTGGAGAAATGAAAGGGGCAACAGAGTTATTCACGTTATTCATATTAAGGTTCAACTCTGATCAATGTATTTCAGATAAACACACCGAAAGGTAAGAAGAGATTAATTAGGCTACTTACTCTATAACACATCTGAGAATAAAATATACACTCGGAATAAAAAAAGATCTGGGTATTATAACTGAACTGATGAAGGAAGAGAGAAACGGGTCGTCACTTAATTAATGAATAAGAAAACCCTAGTCTCTATAATATGCTTACCTTGTTTTGTGCCACAGTTTGAAGACTCAATAACTCACCACCAATATATTCCTCCATCTCAAACTATTACACTGCACTACTACTAACTTATACTACTACTACAACTACAACTTATAATACTACTACTACTACCTATAATACTACAACTACAACTTATAATACTACTACTACTAACTTATAATACTACTACTAACTTATAATACTACGACTACAAATTATAATACTACTAACTTATAATACTACTACAACTTATAATACTACTACAACTTATAATACTACTACAACTTATAATACTAATCCTAACTTATGATACTACAACTTATACTACTACTACTAAAACTTATAATACTACTACTACAACTTATAATACTAATAATAAAATCACCGTTACCAATTCTGCCACTTGTTGTAGGATCGATGTTGTAGACTTGTGATGTTTGTGAGTAGAGTACAGTACAGTACTATATATAGGGCCTATACTATGAATCTGGAGCAAATGATTCCTCCAAACTAGTCCAAGCAACAGGGCACCATTATTCATTTACTATTTGGTCCTGTTTCCTGGCATACTTTGGAGGAATCAAGGCACTCCTATGTACCCCTCAACAGACCAACCACAAATATCAGGTAAATGAAGGGGAATAAATTGTTTCTTGAGAGACTGGAGGACTACTGATTCCTCCAAACTATGCCAGGAAACATATTCACCCACCACCCTTCCCTCCGTGTGTAACGAGGGGATGTGTGTGTGTTTCATGGCAAAGTTTGGAGGGCTAAGAAGACTCCAATTCCCCTACAACAGTTTATATCCTTTAATTTTTTTAATATCTTTTAATTTGCTTTGCCTGACTAAATTTTATTATGCTTGGAGGCATCTGTTGTTGTTTCCAAATTTGGCCACATTTTTTATTGCCCCTCTTCAATAAATAAATAAATAAATAAATGAATAAATAAATAAATAAAGCATAAAATAAAACTCAATCACTCCTCTCTGAAAAACAACAATAATAATAAAAAACATCTGTACAAACATCACTTAAAAATAATAATAATAATAATAAAATAAATAAACATGTGTACAAACCTCACAAGTCTACACTACCGACCTGTGTGACTGTATGTATGTATATATATATATGTAAGGGGTTAAGCAAGCAACCACCACCACCACCAACAACAGACATACATACCCTCCTCCTCATCTCCCAAGACTGTAAAGTGGAGAGAAAAAAGCCAATCAGTATTCATTTCAAAATATTAACTTATTAGTTCTTAAAATTTATTACCAATGTTTATCTTATACCGTAACTTACATATAATAATAATAATAATAATAATAATAATTTGTTTTATATATTATCATTAATTAAACTTATTAATACATATATATAAATTAAATTTTCTTAATATATATTGCGTATTATTTGCTCAATATATAAGTAACCAATTTTTTATATCTATTACCGGAACAATTATTCATACCAAAATGATTAAATCTAGCATTAATATTAAGTGCACGCCTCGTAGTAATGTACAGACGCTATACATCTACAGTATAACACGTATATGAACACACATTCTGCCTCGTAACACTATATATATATAAAAAAACTTGCTGGTATTAACAAGGGAGTAATACAGAAGGGAGGGGAAGGAGTAGAGAGAGAGGGAGGGAAGGGGGGGAAAGGAGGAGAGAGAGAGAGGGAAGGGGGGGAAGGAGAAGAGAGAGGGAGGGAAGGGGGGGAAGGAGAAGAGAGAGAGGGAGGGAGGAAGGGGGGGAAGGAGAGAGAGAGAGGGAGGGAAGGGGGGGAAGGAGAAGAGAGAGAGGGAGGGAGGGAAGGGGGGAAGGTGAAGAGAGAGAGGGAGGGAAGGGGGGGAAGGAGAAGAGAGAGAGGGAGGGAAGGGGGGGAAGGAGAAGAGAGAGAGGGAGGGAAGGGGGGGCAAGTGTCGGTGGCAACCCAGGGTGAAAACACAGGTAACCAAGACAACCATCACCATCATCACATTGAGGAAGGCAACTGCAGCTCAGTCTCGTCCATGCATGCACCTTCCCTCAATCCTTGCTTGCAACGGAAACTAAGGTGCAAATGTCTCCCC
>JAWZYT010004273.1:0-37500 GCA_034508575.1 Petrolisthes manimaculis
CTTCTTTTTTCTTTCCTGTATACGTGCAAGATCTCAACTCTGTCGCCTTCTTTCCTGTATGGTACAAGGTCTTTCAAGCCTAGCACAGTCTTCTATAATCCCTCTATACAGACACTAACAAGATAAGAGAGAATCCCTTAACGAGCTTACTGAAGGGGTGGGAAGGATAAGAAAGATCAAGGTATGGAAGGGTGGAATATGTAAAATAAGGAGGAGGAGGAGGAAGGGGGATGGGGGGAGAAGAAAAGGGTGAAGAGCTAGAAAAGAAGGGACGTATAGGAAGGGTGGAGGATGGAACATGTAGGGTAAGAAGGAGGAAGGGGGATGGGTGGGGGAGAGGAACAGGGGTGAAGAGCTGGAAAAGAAGGGACGTCTAGAGAAAGGGAAGAGTATTTTGTTGAGTGCATGGAAGTTGAAGGGATGATGATGTGAAGGTACAAATGAGATACATACAGTACAATTACATACTTATACACACTCCACACACTACAGTTACACACTTATACACACTCCACACACTACAGTTACACACTTATACACACTCCACACACTACAGTTACATACTTATACACACTCCACACACACACACCTGCTACCCCAACGAGGTGATCTGTGTCCTTAAGGGGGGAAGTCTTGTGTTGGTAAATCTGGAGCAACTGAATCCTCCAAACTATTCCAAGCAACAGAACACCATTATTTTTCCCCTCTGGTCCTGTTTCCTAGCATACTTTGGAGGAATCAAGGCACTCCAATGTACCAAAAAAAGAAGGGAGAGAGAAAGATCATATGAAAGGTGAACTCCCACACATTTTATTCTCTCACACCTCTTCTCCCACACCTCTCTCCCACACCTCTTCTCTCACACCTTTTTTCCCACACCTCTTCTCCCACACCTCTTCTCCCACACCTCTTCTCCCACACCTCTTCTGCCACACCTCTTCTCTCACACCACTTCTCCCATACGTCCTCTTCCCTCACACCAACACTACCTTTTCTCCCTCTCACAAACAACTCTTCCTCTTTTCTCACACCACCAACACCTACTTTTCTCCCTCTTCACACTCGACTCTTCCTCTTTTCCCACACCAAGACACACGCAGCAGATTTAGAGTCTAAACTTGTACAAATGTTAAGACTGAAACCCCAGGAGTGAGAGTAGGGAGAAGATGTAGGGTCAGCGTTTACTTTGCTGCCCTAGTTTTACACTTAGTTAAGGGGATAGTATACTTTTGGTACTACATTGAAGCGCTTTGATTCCTCCGCAATATGCCAGGAAACAGGACCAGATGAATACAAATAATGGTATCCTTTTGCCTGGAATAGTTTGGAGGAATTTTTTGCTCAGGATTTACCAACTTCTACTTACTATTTACTTCCTCCTTAAACTCGTGTATAGGGTGTAAACAGCGGCATGCATTGTTGATAGAGTCAGTCGTTCATGGTTGATGATAATTATCTGAGGCTTTTCTGAACACCTATATATATTATCTAAACGAAACAGATCCCTTATAAGTAACGTATAGAGGGGAGTTTGTTTTTGTTTGTTTGTTTGTTTCTAGGTATGGTTTAGTTAGTTATAGTTCTCCAAGTTATCAAAAAAAAAACAAAAAAAATGAGGATGGAGATAGTAATTAACTTGTTCGCCACTTACCAGTAAATAAACTATGAAAAAAACACGTGTTAGTTCATCCTTTATAATGGATACTTCTGTGATTATTTAACCTTCATTCACGATTATTTAACTTTCGTTCCCTTTATCTCTTTGTATTTGTAACATTTAACTTTCATTCTTTTTATTCCTTTCGTCATTGTAATTCTCCTTATTATGTTTTTGTAATTCTACTTCGTGACTTTGTATTTCCCCTTCCAGTCTTTGTATTTCCTCTTACAGTCTTTGTAATTCCTATTCCTTTTGTGTTGGTAATTATCTAAGGGGGTGTGGGAGTAAGGGACAAGCTTGTAGGGGGGGACTCGGGGGTGCGGGAATAAGGGGACAGGCTTGGGGTGAGTAGAAAGCCTGTCCCCTATTCCTGCACTCCCCTACCCCCCTCAAGCCTGTCCCCCTACTCTTGCACCCCCCAAAAAACAACCTCCCCGACCCCCCTAAACCCCCCAAGACTGTCCCCGTATTCCCGCACCCCCTTTAACCTTTATTCTCCATTTGTCTTCAGATCGAGAAGCGGGATGTTCAAGTGGATGATATCAGGTCACCGGGGCCACAGACACAAGCAGGACAAACTCAACAACGCTGCCGTCAACAACAACAACAACAACCATAACAATAAGCACAACACCACCACCACCAACACCACCACCACATCCACCAGCAACAACAACAAACACCACACCACCACCACCACCAACACCAACACCAACAACAAGCAACAACAACAACACAACAGCACAGACGACAACAACACAGCCACAGTCCTCCACATCACAGAGTCTACTACAGAACCCCCTTCCTCCTTCACCACCACCAACAACAGCAGTCATCACCATCACCACAACACCCACATCACCATCAGTATCAACAACATGAAGCCAATAATTGTGATGCTAGCGACAGTCTTGATAATTATGAGAATGGGTGAGTATTCCTATCCCATTCTGTATTTATTTTACTATTATTTTGATTATATGTTGTGAAAATAAAAATTGCACTAGGTCTGGAAAATTCTGTAGGACGAGGGAAGGAGAATAAGACAGAGATGAGGGACAGTAAGACGAAGGAAACACAAGGTAAGAAGAACCATGGGAAGAACAGTTTAAGAATTGAAAAGGGAGATGGTCTTACCGCAGGCTTACATACACATACACATACATACATACATACAAGCTGCATGTCGATAATTTTATTTTTTTCTGGGGAAAGTGTGAGATTGTTCTTGTCTTCTATATTCTTCGTGTGTGTGTGTGTGTGTGTGTGTGTGTGGGTGTGTGTGTGGGGGGGGGGTGAGTGTGTGTATGTGTGTATGTGGTGCATGTGTGTGTGTGTGGTGTGTGTGTGTGTGTGTGTGTGTATGTGTGTGTGTGTGTGTGTGTGTGTGTGTGTGTGTGTGTGTGTGTGTGTGTGTGTGTGTGTGTGTGTGTGTGTGTGTGTGTGTGTGTGTGTGTGTGTGTCACCCATTGTTGTGACCGCCGGAGCTGCTTTCCGACCGTCATGATGAAATCCGTCGCTATATGACTGAGTTGTGTCATGGTAAAATGTCTGTTGTTGTAATTGCATCAAGCACAAATTATTTTCTGCACCAAGAAGCAATATTGTTCTCTCGTAAAAAAAACATTGCAAGAAGTTTTATCACCACTGCTTAAATGGGAGATTCTCTGGTTGAAAAATTACATGGATATTATTTCCTCCTAATTATTTGTACCATTATTAAAAGAATAGAAAGGGAGACAAAAAATGAAAATGGTGAGTAGGGGAGGAAAGGGGGGAGACGAAAAGGGAGACGTTTTGTTTGTGTTGGTAAAAATTATTCTGGAGTACAAACTGAATCCTCCAAACAAACTATTCCAAGCAATTGAACACCATTACTTTTGTGCTCTTCTGGTTCGTCCTGTTTCTTAGCATACTTTGGAGGAATCAAGGCACTCCAATATAACAAAAAGAATTACCACCTTGATTAAGATCTGTTGTGTGTGTGTGTGTGTGTGTGTGTGTGTGTGTGTGTGTGTGTGTGTGTGTGTGTGTGTGTGTGTGTGTGTGTGTGTGTGTGTGTGTGTGTGTGTGTGTGTGTGTGTGTGTGTGTATGTGTGTGTGTGTGTGTGTGTGTGTGTGTGTGTGTGTGTGTGTGTGTGTGTGTGTGTGTGTGTATGTGTGTGTGTGTGTGTGTGTGTGTGTGTGTGTGTGTGTGTGTGTGTGTGTGTGTGTAAAGTGAACATAACCGGGTTGTGAGCGAATGAGAGTTGTGAGAGTGAGAGTGAGTGAGAGTTGTGAGAGAGTGAGAGTTGTGAGAGAGTGAAAGAGTGAGAGAGAGAGAGAGAGAGAGAGAGTGGGGGGGAGGAAAAAATAAAAAAAAAAGAGAGAGAGAGAGAGAGAGAGAGAGAGAGAGAGAGAGAGAGAGAGAGAGAGAGACTGATTACTGTGGTCAACAACACAAGAGTAATGATCCACTTCCGACCACATCAGGTAGAACTTTACTCTCTCTCTCTCTCTCTCTCTCTCTCTCTCTCTCTCTCTCTCTCTCTCTCTCTTTTATTTTTCCTCCCCCCCACCCTCTGTGTGTGTGTGTGTTGCCGCTGAGTGATTAGTGCATGTGTAATAATATATCCTGTTGTCTGTCTGTGTGTGTGTGTGTGTGTGTCTGTGTGTGTGTGTGTGTGTGTGTGTGTGTGTGTGTGGTGTGTGTGTGTGTGTGTGTGTGTGTGTGTGTAAATATTTTCACACACACCTAACCTAAGCTCTCATATCCTTCTTTTCCTCTTTTCATGTTTCCTCTTCCTATTCCTCTTATCCTTTCTTCCTCCCTTTATATTCCTTTATGTCACCTCTTTACTTCCGTTCAATTCCTTTTTTTTTTCCTTACTATTCTGTCCCTTCTTTTCTTCCCTTCCCTTTTCTCTCTTCCTCCTCCTCTCCACACGTTCACATTAATTATCTCTCTCATCATCTTCCTTCTTACCATTCCCCCTTCTCCTCCTTCTCCTCTTCCTCCTCCTCCTCCTCCTCCTCCTTTTGACATCAAGGACCCACTACGAAAATTGGAGACTTCTGGTTCCTCTTGACTACGCCACGAAACAAAAAATAAAAATCCAAATAGTTGGTTGGTTGGTGTTTGCAGCAATGTTTGTACTTCACCAACAAGAAAATATCCCCCTAAGAGTTCTAATCCACAAAATAATGCCTCAACTCTTATTTAGATTATCCCGCCATTCAAAAGTTATGGGGTGGATATAGTTTTGACGTATTTGGAGATAATGATTCCTCTAAACTATTCCAAGCAACAACAGGTCACCATTATATTTGCTCATTCTGACCTGTTGTTTCTGGACATACTTTGGAGGAAATAATTCGCTCCAAAACTGTACTATCCTCTTAATTGAATATAATATAGGACATACTGTACATGTGACTGAGCAACGACGAGTAATAAAGGATTAGTGATGTATGAGTGGAGTAGGCAAGTAGAAGATTAAAAGAAGGACTCACTGATTATCCCTTCACTGAGGTTCATATCACGTATATGTCTATTTAGGTTAGTATAGGATTTTTAGTACTGACGAGAGAGAGAGAGAGAGAAGAGAGAGAGAGAGAGAGAGAGAGAGAGAGAGAGAGAGAGAGAGAGAGAGAGAGAGAGAGAGAGAGAGAGAGAGAGAGAGAGAGAGAGAGGTCTTTATTTACCTTTAGTACAAGCCCCAATACTCTGGAAAACATTGTCGCTACAGACCATTAAGTTATT
This sequence comes from Petrolisthes manimaculis, assembly GCA_034508575.1. Lineage (NCBI taxonomy): Eukaryota > Metazoa > Arthropoda > Malacostraca > Decapoda > Porcellanidae > Petrolisthes > Petrolisthes manimaculis. The sequence goes on from JAWZYT010004273.1 coordinate 5,403, forward strand.
TTATACATGGTGAAAAATTAACAAGAGTAAATTAAAATACAGTATGTAAACATTCTCTATAATTATCTTATCAGAGTCCCTCATATACTTTCTAAAGCTAAAACGTTTTCTATGAAGGTATGAGAGTTTGCAAGGAGAGAGAACGGGAATTTTCAGTGAGGTGAAGGGCTGACCAAGGCAGAGTAACGCCCTCGACACACCCCACTGGCTATGAAAATTACTCATTCTCCTCGATGTTGCTTCCTCTTCCTCTACTTGGACTTCTTTCTACGCATAGGAAGAGGAGCTAGCAGAGCGAAGCGGGAGGGTGACAGGGAGGTTGTAGTGAGGTGAGGGTGAGGTAGATATTAAAGGGCAGAAAGAGTAGTGAGGTGAGGGTGAGGTAGGAATTAAAGGGCATAGAGAGAGTAGTTAAGGAGGGGGACAGGGAGAGTGATAAAAAAGAGGCAGGGAGAGTGATAAAAAAGAGGCAGGGAGCGTGATAAAAAAAGAGGCAGGGAGAGTGATAAAGAAGAGACAACGAGAGTGGACAAATGAAGTAACTTGTTTTGGCTACTAAAGACTTACTTACAATTAGGGACGGTATCCATAATAAAAATGTTTTATCAGTGTTTACATTCGTATTTTCACCTTCATTGCACTGTTACATTTTTCTTCTAATCCATTCCTTCTCTCTCTTCCCTATTCTCCTATACTAATTATATCTCTCTTTCCATTTCTTCTACATTCTGCTCTCTGTGACATTCTCAAAGGTCCGAAGGGGCGCGAAATCTCTTCAGGTATCGTTCACATCTATGTAGACAATAACACATCTATGTTAGGAAAAGTTACCAGAATATTGTACAAACCAAAGTATTGTGTTGTGATATGGTGTGTTGTGTTGTATTGTGTTGTGTTGTGGTGTTGTGGTATGTGAAGTGTGATGTGATGTGTTGTGTTGTGGTGTGTTGTGTGATGTGTAGTGGTGTGTGGTGTGTGTTGTGTGGCGTGTTGTGCTGCATTGTGTTGTGTTGTGTTGCGTAGCATTGTGTCGTACTGTGCTTTTGGGTTCTTCCTTGTGTTGTGTTGTGTTGTGTTGTTTTGTTATGGTTGTTGTGTTGTGTTGTGTTGTGTTGTGTTGTGTTGTGTTGTGTTGTGTTGTGTGTTGTGTTGTGTTATGGTTGGGATAGAAGACGTCGTACACAGGAAGGAAAGAAGGGACTTGGAGTGGCAACATGGCGGCTTCCGGTGGCCGCTGAATTACCCTCCTGGCGATTACTTTGATACCAGGGGCAGTGGCCTAGGGAAGGAGGGGAGGAGGGAGGGGAAAGGACGAGGAGGAAAGGAGAGAGGAGGAGAAAATGTGGGAGGAAGGGACGACGAGGAAAGGAGAGAAAAAGAGAAAAGGTGTGAGGGAGGATTGGACGAGGAGGAAAGGAGAGAAAAAGAGAAAATGTGGGAGGAAGGGACGAGGAGGAATGGAGAGAGGAAGAGAAAAGGTGGGAGTGAAGAATGGGACGACGAGGAAAGGAGAAATAGGAGTGAGGGAGGAGGAATCGAGACAAAGGGACAGAAGGAGGGAGGGAGGGAGGGAGAAAGGAAAAAGAAAGGAAGTAAGGAAAGGAAGAGGAGAAAAATAAGAAAAATGGAAGAGAGAGAGAGAGAGAGAGAGAGAGAGAGAGAGAGAGAGAGAGAGAGAGAGAGAGAGAGAGAGAGAGAGAGAGAGAGAGAGAGAGATTCACAAGCAGGACACGAAAAGATGAAAGAGCTGTGGTGAAAGTGAGTGAGAATAAAACATGGGAGAAATTAATTTATTGAAAGGTGGGAACAAAAGAAAGTAAGAGGGAGACGAAGTAAGTAGCATAAGAGTCTTTACTGCTGGCTGGGCGAGTTAGGGTTGAAGATCGGTGAAACAGGAAGGAAGAGGAGGTGAGGGTGTGTGTAGTAGTAGGGAGTGTGTATGTAAAATGAGTGTTTGTGTGTGTGTAGTAGGGAGTGTGTATGTAAAATATGTGTGTGTGTAGTAGTAGGGAGTGTGTATATAAAATGTGTGTATGTGTGTGTTGTTGAAGCTGGGAATGTGTTTAGGTGGATCAAGGTAATCAGTGAGAGAATGTATGTGGAAAAAGAAAGCAAGCTATACATCGTTACGAAAAAATAAAATAAAATACATTGCTTACTACTGGACAGGAATTAAGGATAAGAGGAAGGCTAATGATTCCTCCAAACTATATATATATATGCTAGGAAACAGATCCCCTTTATATGGAATTACAGAAGGATGTGTTTTATAGATGTTTTTTGGAGGATGACATTGACTCCAAATTGAACACTAAAATTTGCTTCCCTTAATTGGCAATAGAACACGAAGGTAGGCAGGCAGTCAGAGAGGGAAAGGAAGGAGGTAAGAACTGGTGAAAGAAAGAGTGTACGGTACGGTTGGAAAGGGACATTTGGTGGTGTAGTGCATAACGTATAGAGGAAAAAAAAAACAGGGAATGATTGCAGAGGGAAGGAAGGAAGGAATGAAGGACTGCTGCTGCTGCTTGATTTTTTTTCTATTTTTTTTTTCTTTTTTTCCTTATTATTTCGGTCCAGGAATTGCATAGAATGACGAAATACTACCAGAGTCGTAAAGGTAGGTAGGTACTGGAGTGGGAAAACCTGGAAAGTGGAAAATAAATGGAAAGGACTGGTGAGGGTCGAGGAAGGAAGGAAGGAAGGAAGGATATGTAGCGGGGAGGCAGGAGGAGGGAGGGGAGGGAATGTGAGGAGCAGGGAGGGTGTGCAGAAGGGGAAGGGAGGGGACGGGATGTGAGAAGCATGGAGGGTGCAGAAGGAGAGGGGTGGGAGGGGATGAGGGTAAGGGATGTGTGGAAAATAAGAGAGGGGAGGGAATGTGAGGAAGAGAGGGGATGGGAGGGTAAGGGATGTGTGGAAAATAAGAGAGGGGAGGGAATGTGAGGAAAATAGGAGAGAAGAGGGGAAGGAAGGGATATGAGGAAAATAGGAGGGGAGGTGATGTGAGAAAATAGGGGAGGGGATGTGAGGGGAGGGGGGGGGGAAGGATATGAGGAAAATAGGAGGGGAGGTGATGTGAGGAAAATAGGAGAGGGGAGGGAAGGGATTTGAGGGGTGGGGGAGGAGGAGGAGGGGAAGTGAGAACGGACACGTGCTGGTGATGGTAATAATGATGGTGATCGCCCTTCCTTGACTTTGTGGTTACTCGCACACACACACACACACACATACACAAATATATACACACACACACACGGGAAAATTACACTTGTTTGTGTGTGTGTGTGTGTATGTGTGTGTGTGTGTGTACTTCATGCATACCTCTCCCTCCACTTGCCCATATATTCTTCATCAAGATCAATAAAGTAAGAAATTAAATTATAGGTTTACTTACTGGTTTAGTTAAAGATTGAGTTAGTGGTTTAGTTAAAGGTTGAGTTAGTGGTTTAGTTAATGGTTTAGTTAGTGGTTGAGTTAGAGATTTAGTGATTTCCTCCATACTATATGTCAGGAAACAAACCACCTTAATAATGTTACTTAAATGAGTGGTCTGTTTCGTTTATTATATTGCGATTTAAAAAGTTTATATTACGATTTGAAAAGTTTATTATATTACGACGATTCGAAAAGTTTATTATATTACGATTTAAAAAGACTATACTACGATTCGAAAAGTATATTATATTACGATTTAAAAAGTTTATCATATTACGATTTAAAAAGTTTATTATATTACGATTTGAAAAGTTTATTATATTACGATTTAAAAAGTTTATTATATTACGATTTAAAAAGTTTATTATATTACGATTTGAAAGCAGTACAAGACAGGTTGTATAATAATTACAGTCGTGGGCCACCAAGAATGATCACTTAACAATACAATAATATCTTAGGAGTGAAGTTTACGTTGATAATTACGGTCCCTGACGTGTTGATATAATTATGTGGATGTGTAAATGGACCGTAAAATTCTGCCTTAATTAATCTTGTGAGCATCATTAAATATATTAGAGAGAGAGAGAGAGAGAGAGAGAGGGAGGTAGAAAGAGAGAGAGAGAGAGAGAGAGAGAGAGAGAGAGAGAGAAAGAGTGAGGTAGAAAGAGAGAGAGAGAGAGAGAGAGAGAGAGAGAGAGAAAGAGGGAGGTAGAAAGAGAGATACGGAGAGAGTGAGAGAGAGAGACGGACACAGGAAGAAAGAGGGAGGTAGAAAGAGAGAGACGGACACAGAGAGAAAGAGGGAGGTAGAAAGATAGAGAGAGAGACGGAGAGAGAGAGAGAGAAAGAGAGACGGAGAGAGAGAGAGAGAAAGAGAGAGAGAGGGAGAGGAGGGAAGGTCAGTCACAGTCAGTCACAGCCAGACCAGTGTTGTTCCTACGTCCCTTCCTTCTGGTTAGTTGGTCTGCCCTTCCCTTCCTCCGCCTCCTCGACTCGATTCACTGTGATCAAGACTTAGTGTTGTTGTTGAAGTTACTCAGGTTGTCTGGCCGAGCAGCCCCGACTGTGATTAAGTGTTGTTAATTATACATTCGTGGTGACAGTCAGGGTGGATGATTTAATTTTTAATGGGGAGAAACTCTTTATGGTAAATTGGAGGGGTTTTTTATTTTATTTTTTGTATTATTATCCAAACTATGACACAAAACAAATCTATCCTTAATATTAGGGGTGATTTATTTGTTTCCTGGGATGGATTGGTGGTGGAATCAAAAGCCTTCCAGTTTACCAAAAAAAAAGAAAAAAAAAAGAAAAAAAAATGTTCTCCCCGAAAATACTTGATAATTATTACAGAACTATATAGTGTGTGATGACAGAGACGTAAAGTGATTAATTAATAATGAGAGTGTGATAGTGATTGATACAGTGATGATAACAAAGAATAGTATAAATGTAGTGATGATGATGATGATGATTGATGATGATGGTAAAACTGATTAATTTTATAGGAGATAACTGTTAAGGATATATATATATATATATATATATATATAGATATATATATTTATTTATTTATATATTTATTTATTCTGACTACGGTTGTTAGCTCTTGTTTACATCAACCACAGGCATCCTTCTAACCACTTCAATCATAGTCTTGGTGATATTTATGTGGTGTGATGTTGTGTGTACAGTACGGTATGTGTGTGTTAGATGCAGCTAAATAAAGAATGATGTTTGTGTATCTGAGTGTTGGTGGGGTTTTTTTTTTTTTTTATTGGGGACGCGTGTATGTATAGATTTCTCGTATGTATTTGTGTGTGTGTGTGTGTGTGTGTGTGTGTTTGTGTGTGTGTTATAATTATTGTATTTCACGATTAGGCAGTTGTGCATTTGTGTATAATATCTGTATTCACATTATTACTCTAGCGATGAAATGAGATAAAAGGATATAACACGAGGAAAAAAAGAAAAAAATATAATAATAATAATAATAATAATAATAATAATAATAATAATAATAATAATAATAATAATAATAGGATTTTAAAGGTGAGTAAGTAAGAGAGACAAAGATAAAGTGACTGAAAATAAGATAATGAGATACAGAACCCAAGACGAGGAAAGAAGGAAAGTGAAAGCCAAGGACACGATGATGGAAAAAAGAGAAAAAGGAAATAATGAAAGAAGGTAGAAAGAAAAGTAAAGAAAACGTACAAATAGAGAGGAAGAGATAAGACAAAACAGGCGAGGAGAGAGAGAGAGAGAGAGAGAGAGAGAGAGAGAGAGAGAGAGAGAGAGAGAGAGAGAGAAAATACACATAAAAATTAACTGCTGTGTAACCCCAGTCTTCTCTCCCCTCTCGCCTCCTCCTCCTCCTTCTACTCTTACATACCTGTCTTGTCTCGACGCCTCCCTCCCACCTTCTCTCCCCATCTGTTCCTATGTCTCTTCAACTCAACATCTGCATCTTAAAGTAAACACCAACACCACCGTCAAGAGCAGCGATGACAACGACCACGAGAACATGAGATGGACTGTAGTGTACGATGCTGGGGGTAAACACAAGGCAAGACCTGTTGAATCGCCAACACTAATGTAATGTACGATTGAGACAGCTGCTGTACGGTATATATAAACTTTAGAGGATATATACAGCCTCCCTCTGTCTACTACTGCGTCTGCTCTTTTACATATGACCCTACCCCGCTAGGTAAACACTCCTCTACATAACCCTTCCCACGGCATACACTCATGCACACAACCCCCTACTACAATGATCACTCATTCACACCACTAACTATACGGTAATCACTCATCCACACCCTTCATTATAACGACCACCTCTCTCCATACAAACCGAGACAATCACTCCATATTATCACCTCTCAGCAACCCAAAACTACCCAACCCACCACAACCAAAAACAATACAACACAGGGTTCACCATGAAGTTGGAAGCCTGTCGTGCCTTCGCCAACCTGCTACTGGATAGAAAAGGAGGTAATAAGGGGCGTCAGCAACCCTCACGTACTCCTGCAGGAGATAGAGGTCAGGAAGACAAGAAAACCAAAGGGAGGCTGTACCTTAGTGAACCAAACCTCGGTCGTCACAACAACAGCCACAGTGAACCTCCTATCAACAACCAACATCATCATCACCTGAAGAAAACACACAACCTAAAGAATACCACCACCAATCAAAGCCATCCTGATAACCACAACAACTACAATCATAAGCCCAAACACAACTCAGAGAGCACTCGGAAAAGAAAGGGACACATTAACCACAACCACAACCCTACCCTCAACAACAACACGGCCACCAGACAAGGGTAAGATAATACCTCCGTCGGTGGGTTCTCGTTTCGTGGCATAAGTAAGGTTTGGATGCTCAAATAATATATCCGAGTATAGATTTGTAGAGTATAAAAATAAGAAAAGGTACGACGACACACTTCATTGTAAGCTAAGAAGGGACTTTATGGTTACTCCCTCGACAGTACAAATAGTCAATAAGCCGTGATATACTGTATATGACCTTTCTACCCACACACACACCTTCCTGCACACACACACACACCTTACTACCCACACACACACACCTTACTACCCACACACACCTTCCTACCCACACACACACACACCTTCCTACCCACACACACACACACCTTACTACCCCCCCATACACACACACCTTCATACCAACACCCCACCACCACCACCCCCACACTTGTACACACAGAGTTGAGATGGTGACAATAGCGTGATGTGAAGGGCGTGAGTCAGGGGAATAAAACAGCAAAAGTGATGGTGCTCCTCCTCTTTTTTCCTCTCACCCTCCAACACTGACTTACCCTCATCATTTATTTACAGTCCTCCTTCATTTATACATTATTTTCCTTCATTCCTACCTACATTTCTCACTCATTTCTATCCATTCTTCCCTGTCCTTGTGTTTTCCTCTACCAGCTTCTCTCTCTCTCTCTCATACACACACACACACACACACACACACACACACACATCTCTAACGCACTCATTATATAGACAGACAAAAATATGAATTACAATTTACAAGACAAATCAATCTACCAACTGAAAAGAAAATAATTACCTCGTTCCAGACATAATAATTACACGGTAAACTGTTTACTATGTTAACGTGTTCTAAATTGTGTTATGTTTTTGTTTCAGAGTGTGTGTGAATGATGGAGCACCCCCTCTGCCTGCCCACCCTCCCCCACCCCCTCCTGTACCTCCCCATGCACAGCCCTTGCCCCAGCCGCCCCAGCAGCCCTTGCCACCACTGCCAGGGCAGGAAGAGACCTGGAGGGAGGCTCCAGGGACCTGCATCCTACCACGCCGTGGCCTGGTGAGAGACGAAATGGCCCGCTATCGGTCCCCTTCCAACCCGCCCCCTGCCTCACGTCAGCCCCCACCTTACTCACGCCACCAGCCCCCACAACCTCAGTCCCGTACCCGGGGTCCCTACCACCATCCCCCGCCCCCCAAGGCAGATTCCCGTGACCACAGGGTTTCCCGCAACTTGGAAGAGATGCTGGACGCTCCTCGGAATGTCAGGGAGAACCAGGACCCTCCACCGCTGAGGGAAGGTTGGGAAAGGCGTCATGAGGGATGGTTACCTCATCAACGCTGGTCCACACGCCAACCAGACTCAGGGTTTGACTCTATGTCTGTACCAATGGCAGGTGAAGATAACAGACGCAGAGTAGACTCCCCAGACACCCGACAAGAAGAGGAACAGTACCAGTCCACTGAGGACCTGGCTAGAACTTCAAGGGCCTCGCCTCTCTCTCTGTCCTCGGTCTCGTCCTCATCTTCCCCACACTACCCAACAGTGAGGCCCTCCAAACAGCCTTGTCTCACTTCCACCACACACATTCCACCCCACCCTGGTCCTCGTCCTTCCCCACTCTCTCCCTCTGCCTCATCTTCAGGACTAGGACTACCCCATCACCATTCCACTCCAGTGGCCCCACCACACAGTGCATCACCAGAGGTGGCGTTGCTTTCTGACAGTGTGTACCCCCAGCCAGGCCCCCAATCCCAGTCACTGTCACACCCAGACCATCAGCCACGTTATGCTGAGATTCAGGATGCTGGGGAGCGGGGGTCAGGTGATCACAGACTTCATCGCCTCTCATGTGACGTGCGGGACCTGTCAGACTCAAGGGACGTCTGCCCTCCTCGACACACCTCAGCCCGTCGTTACCGCGACACCAGCCTACCAAGGGACTTCAGGGACTCTCGGATCCCTCGGTCCTATCCAGACCAGCGGGAGGAGCGGCTGGGGCGGGAAGGAGGGGGCAGAAATCTGGAGGACGAAGGTGAGAGGCGGGGACGGCGACCCCTGGTGGAGGCTGGGAAGGAAGTTCGGTTCAGTGGTGACGCCAGCGAGAATTTGAGAGTGCGTGATGCTCCGTCCAGTGAGAGGCAGTGGGGAGGTGACGGGGCTGATGGAGGGACAGTGAGGCCAAGTGACCAGAGGAGAGGAGATGGATGTAATGCATCCTCTTCCTCCTCAGTGTCTTGGATGGAGTGGACACAACAGTTACAGGTTAGTAACATCTTCAGTCCACGATGCTCTATATACAGATTGACATACAGGTACAAATACCTAATTTACCGTCAAGTTTCTCCCCTCAAGTTTAGATTATTCCTCTCTCTCTCTCTCCTGTGCCTAGGCGTACGTGGCTTGGGTAAACTCTCAACTACGAAAGAGAGGCGGTCCACTCATCACTGACCTACGCAGAGACCTTCAGAGTGGTGTTGTCTTCGCTGACCTCATTGAGATTATTTGTGAGTTTGCACTATTGAGGTTATTTGAGAGTTGATATTATAAAGTGCGAGGCGACATTATTTGTGAGTTGGTTGCGTTGGGATTATCTATACAGTATATATGATTTAATCTTCCATGTATATAAAAAAAATATATTTAACAATATATATAATTGTTCAGCTATATAATTATATAGACGTGTTTTTATGTCTCCGTGTGTGAGTAAGCATCTGACCCCACTAACACAGCTGGTGAGAGAGTTTCTGGAGTGAGTCGTGGGGAGGACAGTACATCTAGCCAGGTCTCGAGGGACAACCTGGAACGAGTCCTGAGCTTCATGGCAGCCAAGAGGATCCGTATGACACACATCACCAGTAAGGAGGTGACCGAGGGTAACCTGAAGAGTATTATGAGGGTTATATTAGCACTCGCTGCTCACTACAAACCTCAGAGTGTTAAGGCTGCACCACCACCACCACCAACACCACCGGACCCATCTCCACCCCTTCCACATCCCCACCACTATCCTGCCACTCATGGTAAGTTGTTGTACAGTCATATATAAAAGTTTGATACACACAGAAGTGACTGAAATAGCTATGTATGGTCATGGACATAAGTCCAACAATACACACAAGAGTGACACACTTAGATATGTACTCCTACGAAAATATATTATTGATAAGTGTGTAGGGGCTTGCAATAAATAGGGAGTTCCTGTCTATTTTACTTAACTTGATATAGCTTTATATTAAGTTAAATATATAAGCCTATAGTCTATATTATGTGCATTAGTCAACAATGTTTCAGTTGGCAAGATCATTAAGAATTAGTTATAAGTACTACCTATTCTTGTCTCCGAAAACATAACTTGGTTTACTTCCTCAAAGATAACCCTCCTCTTTCAGTTGTGCCTTGCTGTGATTTACATCTCAAACTTTGAAGTGTGAACCAGATGCAGCATATTTCATCACAGTTTTTATATTTCTCGTGTAAATGTCTTGAATCAGGTTCTCATTAAACTGAAGCCACTTCCAATGTGTGTTTTGTATTGGTAGATGTGGGTGTGGGTCCTGACGCCCCAACAGCTGCCCCTGACAAAACTCCCAACCTTAGCACCAACCGACGGGCTCTGATGGATGGTGGTGGTGATGAGGTTGGTGCAGCAAGCCTTCGTCGTCACCCCAGCATGACAGCCGCCCCCAGGGATTCCTCCCCCGTGTACGAGAACCTCCCTCGTCGGGTGGCACCTCATCGCTGGGCCTATGATTCCCTCAGAGCCTCTCATAAGTTCCAGTGGTCAGGTCAGAACCAACAACAGCGTCGCCCTGGACCCATCACCGGTCCCCTACCTGGTCCAAACAGAACTAACCTGGATGAATCCTCAGATGACCCTATGAATCACACTCTTAACACTTCCCTTAACACGTCAATAGAAGTAGATATGGAGGATTCACCAAGGAGGTCATCCCGACCAGCTGCACTCAACTTCTGGCAAGAACTTATCACTCAACAGTCACCACCAACAGACACCAAGTCACACCAGGACCATCCACAGTCAGAGTCACCAATTTCACTCAACTCACAACACCCACAAGACGACCCTAATAATCCATTTAGGTAAGTAACACATTATTCTCAATATCCTTTTGAATTGTTACATACAGTAATCTTTAAACTATTCATTCTAACTTTACCAACATATAAAAAAATCACTTTAAACTCAGTAAGGTAGCAAAAAAATGGATATAATTATTATTACTAATCATAAAGTTACAGGATCACAGGACATTTGGTGACGTTCAAGTAACAAAGTATAAGTTCCAAAAAAATACTATTAAAATGGCTTTTTTTACATCGAGTATAGTGATTTTAAGATGCTTGTAAACTCTTTTGAAGATAAATGTAAGTTGATATAGGAATAGTTTTATGCACAACAACCAACACTCTCAGCTGTTATGATCCAAAATGTAATTACCAACATGTGAAATTTAAATGTGGATTGACAGTGATAGTTTTCCCTCACCTCAGATGTTCCAAAAAATAATCACCACTTTGTGAAATATGAATGATGTGCCATGAAGAACTTTTAAGGGCAGGATACAGTGTTGGTAAATCCGGAGCAAATCATTCCTCCAAACTATTCCAGGTAACAGGCCACCATTATTTTTGTTCCTTTGGTCCTGTTTTCTGGCATACTTTGGAGGAATCAAGGTGCTCCAATGTACCAAAAGTATATCCTCCCATTAACTTAGCAGTGAATAATGTTGACGTTGGACTGACATGCAGGTACCACACAATTCACCGTATGAGTGGAAGACGTAAGTTGCCACAGATACCAGGGGCCTCATCTGGAGGACAAACAAGTGGCAGCGGCAGCAGTAGAGGCACCACACCCCAGCAGGACCACCCCCAACACCATCAGCACCACCAGGAGGGCTCTAGGGGCGTCCCAGAATCACCGTTGGGGGACAAGAACAGCAGCACGGGAGGAGACGAGGGATCCAGGGAGCCAGAGGGACGGAGCCAGAACTCATCTCCCGCGGCCAGCCTCGTGCGTGACTCGAGCCTAGAGCCGTGGGAAAATGAGGACCTCAAAGTAGTGTTACGAGATCTCAACTCCACCAGAGAGCAGCTCATGGCACTACACACTCTGGTAAGGAGACATTTATACCCACTATCTCATCAACACTACACACTACACTACACACTACACACTCTGGTAAGGAGACATTTATACCCAGTATCTCATCAACACTACACACTACACTACACACTACACACTCTGGTAAGGAGACATTTATACCCAGTATCTCATCAACACTACACACTACACTACACACTACACACTCTGGTAAGGAGACATATATACCCAGTATCTCATCAACACATTTTCACTCCATTCCTTCGGTCAAAATCTATGGTTATCTAAATATGCAACATTTCCCTGCAATCTGTCCTGTAAAGCAACTATTTTGCACGCGCACAACAATGGTTTTATGTACAAAACTACGTGACAATAAACATATTTATAGCCTTATTGAAGGTAGATACGTATGGCTTCTCTTCCACTCTCCAACAGTTACTTCTCCCTCATAATAGTGGATAAATAAAGTACTGAAGAGGAAGGAAATGTGAGTTTTTTTTTTTTTTTTTGATGGACCATTCATTAGTTCTTTCTCATCTCCCTTCCTTCATCTCTCATTTTGACCTTTTACTAATTTTCTTTACTATTTGGCGTCTGTACATCTCTCTCTCTCTCTCTCTTTCCCGTAAATTAACTAACCCTTCTTCCTGTAGTTCGTATTCCCTATTCAAAAGTCTCTCTCTCTCTCTCTCTATCACTTCGTCAAATATTCCGTTTTTTACCTTTATCTGCATTCCTACTTTCGTCTTTATCCCTCCCTCCATCTTTTCGCTTTCTATTTATTTTTCTCCCTTCCTCCCTCCTTCTCATCTTTAGGAGCAGTAGACTGTGGAGGTAATAGCTGTAATTACGACCCACTACACTATGTCATTACCCTCGACGCTACCATCTGTTCCTTTGATGTGAACCAGAACAATAACCAGTGGCGTAGCTGTTGTCCCTTTTGCAATGTGTTTAAATATCCAGATAGAATATGAATTAAAAAAAAAAACTTTAAGGTGGTAATTCGCTTTTGTTGCATTGGAGTGCCTTGATTCCTCCAGAGTATGCCAGGAAACAGGACCAGGTGAGCAAAAATAATGGTGTTCTGTTGCTTGGAATAGTTTGGAGGATTCAGTTGCTCCTAATTTACCAACGCCGAATTTCCTCCTTAAACTTAATGTGTTCGTTCACTAACAAGCACTGAACGGGTACCCACTCTCACTCGACTCTCATTCATATTATGTGAAGGAAGAGCAGGGAGTGAGAAGGACCGAGTGGGGTTTGGTATGGGAAGGAAGGGCAGGAAGTGGAGGAGGAACAAGTGGGGGTTGATATGGAGAAGGGCAGGAGGTGGTGGAGGAAGAACAAGAGGGGTTGGTATGGGAAGGAAGGGCAGGAAGTGGGAGAGGAGGAACAGATGGGGTTGGTATGGGAAGGAAGGGCAGGAGGTGGAAGAGGCAGCCGCGGGGTGTATGACATGACAGTAACCTTCCCTCTTTTCTTCCTGACCGGGTGGGAAGTCTTGAAATATCTCGGGCGTATATAGGGAACCCACCAGTGTTTGTTTATCCCTTCCCTCCCTGCGTTGTGCTCGATACTCATTCTATACAGTGTTTATCCTTTCCTTCCCTGTGTCGTGTATGATGTTATACTCATTCTGTTATGCAAGCGTGTGTTTGTTGACTCGGAGTTTTACGCATTATATGTTCTGGCTGGTCCATACGAGCTTAAAAATACACCACAGCGCGGGAGGGGTCCAGAACCAAAGTAGGTATTCTTCTATTATCTCACTTCCCACGTTCGCCTTACGTTATACCCACTTTTAATTAACTTCCTGTCAAAATGCTGCCGATATTATACTCTTCCTACTTTTCTGTGCTTTATGAACCGTCTCCTCGTCGTCGTATGTAAGTCTATAAGCTCAATTTATGCACGAGAGAGACCAGAGCCGATCGCCAAATGATATTATACTCGCTAAAATAAGATACGTTCGGTTACAGTAGTGGCGGTGAACGATTGCCTATGGGTCCAGTCCCAGGCCCCGCTATAACAACATGCCCTGTGTTAAATATCAATGAAAATATGTTTGTATTTTTTGTCAGTGATATTAGAGGGTTGTTGCCTTCCTTTAGTCGTTGGTGTTATTTTCAGAGACGCTGGATGTTACTCCTATTGGATCTTGTAGTTCCTTGTATGGGGGTTTGTGTTACGCACCTGGTGGTTGAGCTGCCAGTTAGTGATTTGTTGTGTCGAGTTTATCAGTACTAACTTCCTTCAAGAAGCTTATTTAGTCGGCCTGTTGTTTGAAGTGATCACATTCCAGTGCATTTGGTACACTGTGTTCGTGAGTTTCCAGCTGTTACGTTGAATAAGAAACCATATATGATAACCTATGAGTGACTGGAGGCTGAGGTGTGGTTGGTGACTGACTGGTGATCTCCACAGATTGGTACGAGTGGCAGTGGAGGGCATAACTGGGTCTCTCCCTTCCGCTCTCTCCACCCGTTCCAGCTCCTTTCTACACTCCCTGCTTTCCTAACAATCAGTATATTGTATTATGTGCGAGTGAATGAAAAATTACTTTGAAAATAGAAAGGTGGATAAACAAAATATTATAGTGCGTGGAAAACATTGATTGAAAAGTTGGCATTCCACTCCAAACACATAAAAAATAGAGTGTTGTGTTTGATTATAGCTACTGTGCTGTGACCTCATGATAAGGAGTCAATATATTAGTATTGTAGTGAGTTCATGAAAAAGAACAAGTAACTCGTTCTCTGTAAGCGAGTTTCTCAGGAAATGATTCGCCTTGAGATTGATGTTGTTGAATGCAGACTTTAGGTGTAATTTTTACGTGGGTGCACATGGACTCGTTTAGTCTATGTTTAGTTTAATTAAAAACCTCTTGACGATAACTTGGAGACATACCGGTACTGATAAATCCAAGCAATGTCACAAACCACTGACATATTCCCTCTTAATTACTATAACATTGAGGTGATTTATTTCTTGGGATAGTAGAAGAATCAATAGTCTTCCAATTTACCAAAGAGAGGTTCTCCCCTTAATTAAAACAACAGGAAAATTAATCAGCTGGACAATTGTGAGAAAAATAGTGTATGTATGTGTGTTTCAATTGAATACTGAAGTACACTATAATCTAATAAACAAAAAAAGTAACAAAGTTTGAAGGTAATCAGTAACCTATTGTAAGTCGAGAGCCACAATTTCACAAAAGATAATTATGATTAGTGTCACTGAAACTATGAACAATTACGCTATATCAATAATATAATGCGTTGAAGAGGATTTTTGGCCGATATGGGATGAGAGAAACTGATCGATCGTAAAGGATAATAATTAATAAAGTACAGGAACAGTTCAAGTTGGATGACGATGCCCATAATAAAGAAGAGGAACAAGAAAGGAAAGGTGGACCATCATAATACGATTTTTTTTTTTTTTTCTCATTTTGAAAACAGCTTATGAGGATAATACATTTTGGATAGGCTAAAACTGCAGCAAATTATTCCTTCAAATTATTCCAAGCAACAAAACACCATTATTTTCGCTAATCTGGTCCTGTTTCTTGGCTTCAAAAGTGTATTACCCCCGTAATAAGGAAATACTTGTATCAACTTTAGGTAGCCTACACTCGCAATCCACAATCACTAGCCCATCTAAGATTTGTTTGGGGTAAGGGAGGTTTCTAGACGACAGCCCACCTACAGCCTCCATTAATTGGTTAGCATTGTATATGGCCCTGGTGATGGTTTGGGTGAGCTGTCGTTCAGAAACCGCCTGCTTCAGTTCTAGCTACGACTCATACAGGTAGGCTTGGGAGTGTGGACGAGTGTACACAACCCGCCGAATCTTAATAATTATTACTTCATCATACAATGCTTATTATAATGTATTGGAGCTTATTGAGTAACCTGCTAACCGATGACGTGTTGTGACGTACTGGTATCATATTCGCCAGGCCAAAAAATACGTATAGATGAAATAGAATAAAACAATCAGCCTTATTGCTCTTTGCACCCTGCGGACTTTGGATATCAGGCAGCGGGAAGCAAGAATATTTTAACACTCCCTTTTATAGTATATATAGGTCCATTTTAAAGGGAACACGAATTCACAGTCATAGGATTCTGCACCTGGGCCATGGGATTCTGGACATATGAAGGATGGGGTATATGTCACGAGGAGAAACCTATATTATGTGGGTGTCAGCCTAATCAATTTTTTAAAGGGGGACTAATAATAATTAGGGGATAGCCTACTACAGTGTTGGTGAATCTGGAGCAACTACTTCCTCCAAACTATTACAAACACCAGGCCACCATTAATTTTGTTGATCTGTTTCATGTCATACTTTGGGGGAATCAAGGCACACTAATGTACCAAAAGTGTGTTACCCCCTTAACGTGTTTATAGGATGTGAAAAACCGGAAAAGGAAACTTTTTGTGTCAGCGGGGTTTGGCGAGGGTCGTGGGAGCGGAACCTTAGCCAAGTTTCACCCAGGGTAGTAGGCAAGGAGAAACTATTATGGGAAGACACACTTTTTGGTAAATTGGAAAGCTACTGATTTCCCCCAAACTATCTCAGGAAACAAATCGCTCATTGTTACTAGCCTATGGAGGGATTTGTTTCGTGATAAAAGTTAGAGCATGATGTAACTCTCCAAATTTACACTCCAGTCTGTGAGTGAAAAGTTGTCTATGAAAAGTTGTGGTGTAGGTTACTGCCTTACTGAACCTAAACTACAGTTCAATGTTGAGAGATTAAACATAGGACTAAGTAATCGATTTTGTCCTTGTTATATACACGATCTAAAGAGATATGACTAACAAAAAGGGAGATGGGATTTATCTTAGATCCACAACTTTCGATAAATTATATTGGTAATCAAAATATGAAAACTGTAATAGCCCTCTAGAACCATACAATGATCCTAAGGGTCACTTTTAGGGTAGTTGTCAATATTTCGACCTCATTAATAAAATGGGCATTAATGTTGTGTGGGAGAGGGTGTGACATTCTGTTATACAGATTAGTTACTCTGGAAGATGTTTCAGCTGCAGGGCTCTACTGATGTGACAAGCCGTGGTGTATGTACCTCCACGGATATCTACACCAACACTCCTACCAGTACATCCCCTTCCTTCACTACTTCTTCAGCCTGCCATACGTCACACAATGAAAACCCAACCTGCCTTACTCCCCACAGACCCTCTTCCACCTGTCTAACACCCCACAGTGCATCCCCCACTTGCCTCACTCCGAATAGTGCCTCCCCTACCTGCCTCACCCCTCACCGTGCTTCCCCATTGGGCCCAAATTCACCTTGCCTTTCACCAACTAATAATCCATTGATCAATGGAAATGAGAGCCTGACCAAAATGCAGCATTACAAGAACAGTTGTGATGATAGACCATCACATACAAAGGACAATCTCAGGAGATCCTGCCGCAAGAGGGAAGGTTCAACCAGAAAATCCCACAGCAGGGATACCTATAAAGAGAATCACAGACTTTCCCAAAGCAAGCAACATCAACAACTGGAAACTTCCCATAACCATGGTAAAAACAACCATCCTACTCAAATCACTCACCACAACGGCAGAAACAGACACATGGAAACTTCTCCCGTTAGTAAAATTAACCACACAGAAAACAGCTACCACCACAGCAGTAACAAACACACAGAGAGCCCTCATCAAAACAACAGAGATAGTAAAGTGAGAGATGACTGCATTAGGGAGGATCCAAGCAGGGACAATCATTCACGACAACAGACAGCACGGGAGTCAACAGTTCTCCTGAGGGAACCCACAGCTCACAGGAGCCGCAGTAACCACCACAAGCGGCTGTCATATCAGGTAGAGTTAGTGCTCATACCTGCCTCAGTAGATAAACATGCTGATAATCATTCTTATGC
Source organism: Petrolisthes manimaculis (assembly GCA_034508575.1). Lineage (NCBI taxonomy): Eukaryota > Metazoa > Arthropoda > Malacostraca > Decapoda > Porcellanidae > Petrolisthes > Petrolisthes manimaculis. The sequence goes on from JAWZYT010004273.1 coordinate 23,214, forward strand.
TCTTCCAAACTCACCTATTGGCTAATGACCATGGCTATATTGTAATATGTGTGGATTTACAAGGAAAAAATGTGTGCGCTTGTGTTCATTGTTGCGTTCTTCTTCAATCACCATAGATTACCTTATTATGTATGTACTGTATGTCTTGTACTGTACTGTACTCTATGTATCTTTGCTACATCTCGGTAGGAAATACTTAATCAGTCTTGATTTAAATTGCATTAATGTGGATATATTTCCTTACCGGTACATCAGAGTCACTTGTAGTCATCACGGTACAGATGAACAAAGCTTTTTACTGTATTGTATCACCATTCCATATCACTGTCCATATTATGTGTTCTGGAGACCTATTTTTATATTGTATTGTATCCCCACACCACGTCACTGTCCATATTGTGTTCTGGGGACATATTCCAAGTCAAAGGCCAAAGAATCCAACGTCCAAAAGCGTAGTGTGTCTCATACTTGCTCTATCAGATGCAGACAAATGGAACTAGTGTAAACTCCGAGATGTTTTATTAATACACTTCCTGTACACTTCCAGTAAACTGACAGACACACCAACTACTGTTGCATTGTGGTAATGTGGGTGGATAAATGTTGATTAGGAAACCAAATACAGTAGCAGACTAACTGACAGCAGAAGAAAGGCTTATTCTTGTCTGTAGATATAGCATTCACTAGTTGACTGTAGTTATTAAGTTTTGTAATGGTAAATATAATAACTATAGACTTGCATGATTTGGTATTGTGTGCATGAGGCCACAAGCTGACCTGTATAAAACCACCGCTCTACTTTTCCACACTCCAATTGTAATTCTTGAATATTCTGAGCCACAAATTACCAGTGTTGTTGTAATGTATTTCATGTACTCTTCCATTCTATTCATCCTCCCTGCCTCTCATTCCAGGTCCCTTCACCTCACTCACATACATCTTCCTTGTAAACTCTCGTGTCTTGCATTCTTTCCAAATGTTCAAACCACCTAAATGTATTTCAAATCACTCTCTCAATCAACACACATTCAACATTAACTGCCTTCTCACTCAGACCACACCTCTCATTATACATTCCAATTACTTTCCCAATCCCACAATATTATTATTATTAACTAACACTTCTTCTCCTACAGGAGTTGGATGGGGGACCACGAGGGGGAGCTGGACAAAGGAACTCAGAGTTCCTGGATAAGGCCAGTGGGTCGTCAGTAAAACAGGAACTTCTTCACCTCTCCCTAGCTAGACAGGCATTGCTGGCTGAGAAGGTACCATTTCTGCACCAATGTGCAATTTCTTCCATCTAACATAACATACCTATAATTATGTAATCAAACTTATTAAAAATAAGCAAATTTAATTACACTAACCCATTTAGTCTCAATTAATGTAATGTAATCTAGCTTACCCTAACTTCAGCTTAGGTTAATCATACTTATACAGTACATGTAAAGTTAACCTATTCTGAACCAAACTAAGATGATGTTACAACATTGATATTGCAGGATGAACTGAGTCGTCTGTTGGAACATCGTGAGAATGTAATTACTGAACTCCGACAACAGGTTCAGCAAAGAGACCGAACCATACAGGCTCAGAGGGCACACCTGGATGAGGCTCTCAGACACACACACGTACGTCAGTCAGGGATCATTTACACCACTAATATATTAATTCTTATGTCATTATTTGTTCCCAATACTGTATATGATGCTCACACACATACACACACGTATGTGTCAGTCAGGGATCATTTTCATTACTATTATATTAATTCCTATGTTATTATGTGTTTCCAGTACTGTATTCAGAGAGGACACCTACTGTACATAATTTCAAAACTATTTTAAAATCTAATCATATTTAATTGCTTTAGTTTCTTGAAAAAATTACTAGATCATTAATGAAAGGTACAAAAAAATTGATTAATTATGGATACAGTAGTAGTAGTTTATCTACAAAAAAAACCCATGACATAAAACATTCATAAACACAGTAAACATTTGATTAAAATATACAACTTAAATTAAAATTTTATCCATTTAATTTAACATTATCCTGTTTGCTATGTGGCTATATATAATGATTATACAGTACAGTACATAACAACAGTAGGCTCGGTCTCTCTTGCCTATATGTGAGGTCAGTACTGTATTAATAATCCCATGATTGTAGATTAATAATTATTATACATGGACATTCATAAATATACATTATCAGGGGACATAGATCAATAACGACTGTACAGTATATTGGGAGCAAGGTATCCATCTGGTCATGTATTTATAAAAGTCAAGTTTATTTCATTATGGTGTTGGTAAGCGAGATCCCCATTGCCCACCTCAGCTCTTGCTCCTGAGATACTAACACTCCACTATTCCCTTAAGAAGACTGTGTAAAAATTTCCTCACTCACCCACAGAATGGCAAACGTGGGGCTGGGGTGCAGGGGGAGAGTCCAGAGGGAAGGAACAGCGGAGGACAGCGTGAAGATGTACAACTGGTCAGGGATGCCATCATGTCTCTTAGGGGAAACTTTAGGTAAATATGGCATGGTAGGGTGGTGGTGGTAGTGGTTGTTTGTTTGTTATTGTGGTAATGAAGGTATTGGGGTCCTGTCATTTCCTTTTACTGTAATTCATTAAACTGTCCCTCCATTCCTACAATATCCTTCATTCCTGATGTCCTACCTATCACCTTCCCTGTTGTACCATATTTACAGGGTCTTCCAGGCATAGGATGGTTTTCTTCAATCTTTTATCAATCAATCAATTGGTTCTTGCTGTTGCCAAGGTGATGTTCTTGATGGTAGCAGTTACAGTATTCTAATCTTGACTGCAATTGTCTAATATTTGAGAGTACCGGTACTTTACTGTACTATTCTCTCTAGAGTTTCACAACTGGTAGTGATAAATTTTCTCTGACTAGAAATTTTGCCGTGTATTTTCATTTCCCCATAATATAAATTCTGTCAACCCTGGATATTCAATGAATCCACCAAAACATTTTACACTCAGTCTCTCAGTGAACATCACCAAATGTTTTCCTAGGCTTTTGTTATTCATTACTATATACACTAAGGTATTACTGAGCCTGTGTTAATAAGATATATGGTATATGCTCAATTTATTCATCTTATATCGAGGGCTTACTATTCATACAAAAATATGCAAAGTATACAGAACCGTATGGCTGTAAATATTAGAAAACTTGCTAAATTGTGCCTGACTTCCCCCAGAGAGACAGACCCAACCCAGCACACCATAGACACCCTGGAACAAGCCATTGCTGTCCTTCTGGAACGTAGTGGTGGCAACACAGGAGTATCAGGAGGAGGAGGAGGAGGTAACTTAAACCACTCTGCCACGGACAAGTCCCCTCGTTCCAACAATGACAAGAGAAGTCAACTCACTGGTATGTGGTGGAGAGAAAGAATAAGTGTTGTGTACAATATCCAGAGAGAGAGTGTGTTGTGTGTGAGATCCAGAGAGAGAGAGAGTGTTGTGTGTGAGATCCAGAGAGAGAGAGAGAGAGTGTTGCATAATTATAATATCCAGAGAGTGTTGTGTACGAGAGGAAGAGAGATAGTTGTGTGCAAGATCCAGTGAGATAGGTAAATAGTTTAAATCTTTGTGTGTGTAAAGCCAAAATCAGTGCATGTAACTGACTGAAGTTTTGATTAATACTGTATTGGGTAACACATGAGTTCTAGTAGCTGAATCATCCTTAATACTTTTGATTTGCCTTTATTCTTAAGGGGTCAGTATAGTAGTGTTGGTAGAACTGGAGCAACTGATTCCTACAAACTATCCCATTACAAGCAACGGGACCTCGGGTAAAGTACAGTGGTGTTTGTTAGATTGTAAGTAGGTACAGTCATGCAGCACAATCTCTAGCCCACCTCAGTCAAAGCTTGAGATCTGAAGCAGGAGGTTTCTGGACAATAGTCCACCCAAACCATCACCAGACTACACACATTTCAAACTAATGGAGGCTTTGGAAGGCTGTCGTCCAGAAACCGTCTGCTCCAAATCTGTGGCTTGGACTCAGGTGGGCTAGAGATTGAGGTGTGTGACTGTACCCTTCTAATCTATCAAACATTAGTCAGAGTTAATCAAAGGGAAAATATCTTTTTGATAAACTGTAGGACTTTTGATTTACCCAAACTAACCCAGCAATCAAAATATATAATAAAGGACCATCAAGTGTTTCTCCCCTCAAGTCAGACTATACCATGTGTCATTTTTCTGCAGAGTTGTGAATGTTTTATTGTAATGAGTAAACCTTTGCAGGAGTCGGTGAGGCGTGGACCAAAGTGATCTATTTCACTGAGCGTACAGTGACGCCTTTCATGTCCACAGTGGGCAAACCATTGGGGAAGGTCAAACTAAGAGACTTCAAGGCCATGTTTGATCGACCAGGCTCATACAGATTTCATTTTAAGAGCAACGACCCTGAATATGGCATGGTGAAGGAGGAGGTAGGTGCTAATGGTGGTGGGGATAGGGGAAAGATGTGATAGGTAGGTGGGTGCTAGTGGTAGGGGTAGAGGAAAGGATGTCTTGGGAAGGAGCAGCAGAATGGAAGAAATACATACATGTTACAAAGGAAGACAAACAGCAATAAACCAATTAATTGTTATGAGTCTATTTGGATCTAATTTGCTACTAAATACTAAGATAGGTAAAGGATGTGGAGTTAGAAGAGGAGGAGGAAGAAGAGTATTTTTAAAAGTAAAATATTAAAAATAACAATAATTTTAAACAGAGCATTATGGTGGTTGAAATGTAGCCATCATCTGTAGATCTGCTCACACCTTGACCAACATTCATACATACATTATGACAACTGGAGAGAGAGACAAACTCTAGCCTGGCCTTCTAAAAGAATTCTTTGTTGCTGACCACTGAGATCTGTTGAAAAATAATAATTGTTAGTGATGCTAATTGCTAACAATTTAAAATGTTGTATTCCATGCAGCATAGGTAGAATAAAGGGCTCATTAAAGTAAACATCTTGTAGCAGTGACATAATGATAAAAATGTCGTTTTATCTATGAAAGATGCAAGTGTATCAATAACAATAGTCATAGTAATTGTTATAGCAGTTGTTGTAGTAGGACAGTATTAGTAGTAGTATTAGTAGTAGTGGTACCGGTATTATTATTATTATTATTATTATTATTAGTAGTAGTAGTAGTATTGGTATTATTATTATTATTATTATTAATATAAGTAGTAGTAGTAGTGGTATTATTACTACTATTATTATTATTATTATTATTATTATTATTATTATTACTATTATTATTATTATTACTATTATTATTATTATAGGACATTTTACATTTACAGATCGTGAATGATGATGATATTCTGCCTGGTGTTGACGGTAAGATCATCGCCTGGGTTGAAGAGGACACAGAATGAAATACAAAACACTAACAAGGAAGAAGTGAACATCTCATAATTAATGATTGTTAATGTTTGATGAGAAATAATAACGAAGTAATAATATCACAAATATTATTAACAGTTTCTTACATTATACCTTATGTAACTAAATATTAAAAAAAGGTACAGTACTACAGTACACATTTATATAGATAATTTTATCTTATTAGCTCCTTTATAATTAAGAATTTGTAAATATTAGATTCTATAGGCTGTTCATACATAGGCTACACATACATACTTATACCTGGCCAGCATCTCCAACGCTGGAGGTAGCCCCGTCACGTCGCACTAATGTGCTCCGTGACAGAATTTTTCTAGGGAAATCTTACAGAGGAAGGGTTTTCCATGCCCCTCACTCCGTGACATTGCACCATAAACAGTCGCGATGGGGTCGCCACATCCCACGTCTATAACAGAGGATGGAGTTACCGAGCCCCCCTCCTCTGAAGCTGACTGCACCGCCACCGATGGGTGAAAACGTCCCCCCATCACTGATGGTGGGCGCTGGGGTCGCCACATCCCCATGCCTCATTAGTAGGAAAGAAGAAAAATAAGGAGAGAAAGAGCAAGCTATGGGAGGTAGAGGACACTCAAATCCTCACTTAGATAGACTCAACCATGACCAGTCTCTTCATATAGTAATACTGTAATGTTTTTAATCTAAATTCTACTGAATGTTCTTGACACAAACAACAATATATATTTTTCAGTAATGTATACCTACAATACTGTATGTCCAGACTTCCTTGAGAAAACTGTTCAATAGTACAGTATATAGCATCCATCTCTATCTTATAATACACATTATTAACAATACAGTAACTAAATATATTACTATCATAATGGCCATTACATAACTCACTTGAAATGAATATGCAAGAAACACATTGTAGAGAGTTTTTTATTATCTCTTTACTACACTGTGGTTTATCACAGTGGAGTGGTGTTCACTGCAAACATTCAAGGGGAGAGAATACATATGGTACATTAGAGTGCCTTGATTCCTCTAAAGTATACCAGGAAACAGGACCAAATTGCTTTAAAATTTTGGAGGAATCAATTGCTTCAGATTTACCAACACTACCACCCCCTTAAGGTGGAGTGTCTGGAGGTTCTTGTTACTCTCGTCTACTCGTGTAAGCCAAAGATATAACTTGTCCTGCAACCAATTGTCTGTTGTCACCTTAGTGGGAGATTCTTTTGTTGGTGATTTGATTCCTCCAAACTATGCCATGAAATAGATCCCCTATTAGTACCATAAGGGTATTTGTTTTCTGGTATAGTTAAGAGGAATCAGTAGCCTTCCAATTTACCAACAAGAGAATCTTCCTTAAATGTAGAGTTTTGAGCCATAATAAGTATCCAGGTCTGCTTGGAGTAGCTTGATGGAATTATAAACAAGCTCCAGCAAGTAGGAGACTGGCTAAAATAATGTTGTAATTGATTCACTGATAATTATCCCGGATGATTCAATATTTCATCAAGACTGGGATATTTATTAGGGCTGGTGAATGTACAGTTGGCCACAGGAATTATTACACAGGCTATATGGAAAGAGAGGTCATTATTGTGGAAGTATTGCAATGAATGATCTACCAAGTGATGCGGTGATTACCAAAACAACTAGGCTAACCTAATACAGTACTAATAATGTTGTATTGCAATTACATTGTCTTACATTACAAAACAAACCAAATAATAATATTGTATTGCAGTTACAAAGTCTTACATTTTCTATATGTTGTAAACCCTTATAAATAACAGTGTGTGTACCAATTGTTGTGGCCAATAGTACAGTACTTGTTGTGAGTGTACAGTTGTTGTTGTTGTTGTTGAAGTTCCTCAAGCTGTCTGGTATATGTTGTATAGTACTTAATTTACTTATCTTTATATGAAATGTTCATGTAATTTCCTTCATAAGGCTTGTGGAAAGACGTGCTTTTACTTAAGGAGGGATGATATTTTTCTCTTATTCAGTACAGCTTAGAGAGAGATTGAGAGAGAGAGAAATAAAAATTTGATAATACTGTACTTTATTGTCATATGATCTGACATTCCATAGCCGTTACTTTAAGCTCTACTATGTAAGGGTTTGCATTCTGTCTAGCTGAATCATAATGTATATAAAAGTTTCATTACAATGTTAATTACTTAGTGAGCATCAACAGTCGTGTTGTGATACATGGTGAAGACATTAGCCAACGAGTTACAGGGCGATTCTCTTGTTGGTAATAAATTGAATGGCTACTAATTCCTCCTAACTATACCAGAAAACAGATGTCCTCAGTGGTACTAATAGGGGATCTGTTTTTATGGCATAGTTTGGAGGAATCACAGACCTAATTCACCAACAAAAGAATCTCTCTTTACATGTCTGGTATAAATGTGCTGTGTGTCGTGGTTCTTTTATAATGTTAGATGATTTACATATAATTTACATAAATGGTGACAGAACAAATAGTACTGTACTCGCTATACAGTGCTGCATGTCCAACTTATTTAATTTAATTTTATTCTATTTCTATTTATTTTTTTATTCTATTCATCTCATTTGTACACATACCGTGATATCGTTTGATTGATCTCTAGCTTTGCTGTCATATTTTGTGACTGCAGGCACAAATGGCTTATATGTTAAAGTTGTTTTATACTGTACTGTACATAGTTTATAATATTATGTATCAGTGAAATGGTTCTGTAAATATAATACTGTAAAACAACATTAATAGTTTTATTATTATTATTAACTTTATTATTAATAAAGTTGAAAAATTAATATTATAGTACATTTTGACCATGTTTGTTCCCACCAGAGGCTGTACTAATGTGTAAAATACGTAAATAAAATAATAAGACATTGAATAGTAGCCTAAATATTTATAATGGTCTCGAGTTAGTCTAGCTATACATAACCTAACCTAACTTAACCTAAGACAGACTAACATTACAGACCTAACCTAAGCAAATAATAATAATAATGATAATAATGATAATAATAATGACTGTCACACTGGTAATCGTTATCAATAACACAATTACCTTTTTTTCAATTGGAGAGGTTCTAGCCCCGGACCCATGTAGAACCCCCAACAGGCAAGGGGTTCACTCCGGGGCTATTATATTAAGGGGGTGCAGGAATAGGGGGATAGGCTTGGGGGGTTCAGGGGGGTGCGGGAACAGGCTTGGGGGTCCACTCCGGGGCTATTATTATAAGGGGGTGCAGGTATAGGGGGATAGGCTTGGGGAGGTTTAGGGAGGTGCGGGAGTATATGGGGACAGGCTTGGGGGCGTTTGGGGGTTGCCTGGCTCCCGCACCCGCACCCCCCTTTGGTAGTGGGGTCATTGTTATAAGTGGGGGGGGGGGCCATAAACATCACCCCCCCCCCCTTGTATCGTAGGGTAAAACATACATGGTTAATTAAATAGATATTCTTTAAGTAAACAATAAGGTATACCAAGCTGACTACAGTATTACCATCACAAAGTTAATAATAGTTCTTGTATAATAATATAACTATTATATTTACCTTGGTATTCTACCTGGACTGTGTGGCTTTAAGTTGTGTTACTGTATGGCATCTTGAGGTCTTGGCAAGTAATGGCAACAGGCAACCAGTGATGGCTGGCATTGCCTGGCAAGTGGCAACTGTCAACGTTTCCTATAATAAAAAAATGTAGACGTCATCTGGTTGTCCAAGCGGAGGATTGGGGTACCAAGACCGTCTTGGGAGCTCTTGGTTTCAGTGACGAGAACTGACCAAATACGTAGAAACTGTGTTCTCGTCGTCCAGATACGGATTGGGCAGAAACAAAAGAAAGTTTGTAAACAAATTCGTAAGAAAATACTACAAATTGGTCAACTTTTCCTTCACTTTTCTCATATTATGAAGCAAATTTGTGTCCTAAGTTGCATGTATTATACACCAAAAGATGCTGAATTAAGAAACGAATAAGATGAGACCAACTAGAAGTCTCTTAATATGATCTTTAGTTGAAGACTTGCCATTTTTATTACCGGCGGCGGCGGGACGGCAACGTCGGTGGCGGCGGCGGCGGGGCGGCGACGGCGGGGAGGCGGCGGCGGCGACGGCGGGGAGGCGGCGGCGGCGGGGCGGCGGCGACGAGGACGACGAAGAAAAAAAAATAATAAATAAAAAATAATAAAAAAAAAATATATATATATATATATATATATATATATATATATATATATATATATATATATATATATATTTAAAAATAATATATAATATTAAAAAAAAATAAAAAACTAATTATTAAAAAACGACGGCGGCGGCGTTGGCGGCGGCGGCGGCGGTGAACATCTACGCCAGCCCTCCATCCATTCCAATGAGAGAGAGAGGGAGAGAGAGGGAGAGAGAGAGAGAGAGTGTGTGTGTGTTATGGGCAGATCCCACAGGTGTTACGGTGTCATATCTATGCTAAAAATAATATAGGAGCCAAGAGGATGGAGAGGGAATGATGGCCGCCACTGTGCATTTGCATATATATATTATATAACTAGACCATAAGCCCGTGCTACGCACAGTAATGATGTATGTGTAATTAAGTAATTAGTGGGGTGTTTTTTGTGACGAAAATGTCTTCTGTCCCCCCTCTTGTACGTCCACATTCCGTGTGTGAATTCCTGGCGCTGTAGGTGGTCACATGACAATTTGTTTAGCCCGACAGACAAACAGAGTCTCTTCATTTAGATATAATATTATAGATTATGTAATATCTGTGTGTGTGTGTGTATCTCTCTCTCTCTGTACCTGTCTCTCTCTCTCTGTAGTGAATCCAACCCTTTTCTGTGGCCTCTACCCTCTATCACATCTAAGTTCTCTAACCCTTTATATACTCATGCTTCTAAACTCCGCCTCATCAACATAGGCCACCCAATCATAGCACAGGAGGCCCAATATAAACACAGCCTATCTGTATACTTATAGAGGGGAGGTGGCCGAGTAGTTAATTAAAGGTGTGTGGGAATAGGGGGACAGGCTTGGGGGGAGGGGGTTGGGGGGTGCAGGAGTAGGGGGAAAGGCTTGGGGGGGTTAGGGGGTTAGGGGGGTGCGGGAATAGGGGGACAGGCTATCTACCCACCCCAAGCCTGTCTCCCTATTCCCGCACCCCCCCAGTCCCCCCCAAGCCTGTCCCCTACTCCCACACCCCCTTAAAGTGTCCTGGACTTGTAATATCTCGGTCAGAAGATCTATTCCTCTCAGGTGAGGGCCTCAGAAAATTTATTACTCTTTCAATTCGAGTTTCAGGCATTAACTGTAAGTCCACCGACCGTCGTAAAACACCCTCACTGGTACTGTACCATAACAGCTGCAGTATTTAGGAATTACACTCACTTCCCTCCCTCTGTGGTTGGGTACCAGTTCGGAAGTCGTGACGTGTATGTGTGTGAGCAGCAGTTGACCTGGACCACGGTAACGGGTTTGATGAAGCCTATGTCCAACATCGGAATATATATATATATATATATATATATATATATATATATATATATATATATATATATATATATATATATATATATATATATATATATATATATATATATATATATATATATGACCTTCTGTGAGCCTCTAGCTATCACTTCTAGCTCCTGCTCCACAGTGTCAATTCCTTCAGCTCCTATACAGCCTCGGTCACCACCTCTCCTCTCCTCGTGTGTGTTTCCCTTTCCACCCATTTGTAAATCTCGCCTTTCTCATGCACACTATTCACTCGTTCCGCTCTCATTGGATTCACTACACACAATACACATACTTTAACATATATATATATATATATATATATATATATATATATATATATATATATATATATATATATATATATATATATATATTATATATATATATATATATCACTTGTTAATTACCTGGCTGGTTTAATTAGAAAATACCACGTGTATATGATAGAGATAAGCCTAGAGTGAGTTTATGACTCTATGTGTATATGTGTGGGTATGTATGTTTATGTGTTATACGTATATGTATATGTGTATGTAGGTCTATGTATATGTGTGTGTGTGTGTGTGTGTGTGTGTGTATACAAGTGTACTCACAGGTGCATGTATGTAAATCTATAAGATGCGTCCCCCATATTATCACACATATGTCTGTGTGTGTGAGTGTGTGTGTGTGTGTAAGAGAGAATGTGTGTGTGTGTGTAAGAGAGAAAGAGTGTGTGTTTGTGTAAGAGAGACAGTGCATGTGTGTGTGAAAGAGAAAGAGAGAGAGAGAGTGTGTGTGTGTGTTCTCCCTCCCTCTCTCTCAGTGTGTGTCTATCAAGGTATACTGTACATGTGTGTGTATCTCTCTCTCTCTCTCTCTCTCTCTCTCTCTCTCTCTCTCACACACACAGCTGTTACCAGTATCTTGTTCAATCTAGAATTGTGTGTGTGTGTGTGTGACTGTGTGTGTGTGTGTGTGTGTGTCAGTGTAAATTCATACGTGGTAGAATACACACTCCTTCGCGCTGTGGTGAGAGAGAGAGAGAGAGAGAGAGAGAGAGAGAGAGAGAGAGAGAGATTATGTATGAGTATAAGCTTGTGTGTGTGTGTGAGTGAGAGAAAGTGTGTGTGCGTGTAAGTATGTGTGTGTGTGTGACAGAGATAGTGTGTATGTGTGTGTGTGTGTGTGTGAGAGAGAGACAAGGAGGAATAGATATATGTTCTCTCTCTCTCTCTCTCTCTCTCTCTCTCTCTCTCTCTCTCTCTCTCTCTCTCTCAGTGCTAATTCAGTGATTTTTTTAAAGAGAGGAGGAGAGAAAGAAGGAAGGAAGGAAAATGCGTTTCAGAATAGGTAAGAAATAATAATAATAAGCATTATTAAGAAAACCGTAATTATTGGGGCGCTAGGGGGGGGGGCTATATTCTCCCCCCCCCCAACCTTTTCTACAGGCCGTATTAAATGAGGTATATGAATTAATGTAAAAAAAAAAAAAAAAAATCCACATATCTGTCACGATTAAAATATTGTTAGTTTTTTTCACTACTTAAGGGGGTGCGGGAGTAGGGGACAGGCTTGGGGGGGGGGACTGGGGGTGTGTGGGAATAGGGGGACAGGCTTGGGGGGGTAGAAAGCCTGTCCCCCTATTCTCGCACCCCCCTAACCCACCCCAAGCCTGTCCCCCTACTCCTGCACCCCTCAAAACCCCCCGCAATCCCCTAAACCCCCCCAAGCCTGTCCCCTATTCCCGCACCCCCTTAATTAAATCAGCACAGATCATTACCCGAATAAAAAAATATTATCTATGTATACTATAAAATTAATGGTAAACAAACCTTCTCTGTTTGTCCACCAATAACTCCAAAACGGATACACGTACAGCCGGCGGCAAAAGTCCTGCCGCCTCACTTACTTCACCGAGGCACGCAATGTTCATAGACTCGAGATTATTAGGTTCAGAAAACGTGTGTATTTCTCGAGTCCATGAACACTGTGCGTCTTGGTGAAGCAGGTGAGGCGACAGGACTTATACCGCTAACTGTACATCCCAAATCACCAGGTCAAGGTTTGGGTATGACCTAACTTGACATAAAAATTACGTCATCTACTATAATTAATTATATACGCTAAAAAAAACGGTTACACTCCCCAAACTCTATATTGTGAATCAGTACCATGCACCGGCAAAGGTTTTTATGACGTAACATGATGTAATTTGACGGAAAAATTACGTTAAAATGTCAAATATTGTTGTAAACCATCTTCAGTCTTAGTAATCTCAATATTGGTCAGTGATGAGTTAAAGGTTAAATAAAGGTCCGTCAATGAGTGGCAGTCAATGAAACAGATGTATGAACCACAACTATACACACATCACAAGGATGATGTATGGTTCACAGACCTCTTCACCCACGTGTGCACCGAGTCAGCTTCGGCTATGGCTGTGTAATCATCAGGAAGACCTCAGACATCCAACTCATACCCCCCACCTCCTCCTGCTCACAGGGGTGGTGGCATACCTAACATGCCCTGATCTAATGCTGGGCCACAGAATTACAGCCACAGCCTCTATACCACTGTGTTAACCAGAAGCTGGTGGTACAGATCGTTATAAGTTGTATTTGATTATGTCTGTATGAAACGCAGTGAGTGTATAGGCTACAGTACTCTTAGCACTATGTGGCCAATAAAAACTTACATGAGGAGCACAATGACCCATGTATGTACAACATTATATTAAACCACGTAATGTACCAAAATGTCTATTCTGCAAGACTAGACAGAATTTAATATGAAGGCAGTTCTAAATTAATTTATTGAAACAGTGAAGACAAGGCAAGCCCTATTTGCTCGTGTTTGATATGTATATGTATTGGTATAACCAGGAAGTATATTCTCACTGGTGTATCGCTGGTAGGGGGTGTAGGTGGTGGTGGGGTGTACCTGTGGTGTGTCAGGGGGTGTAGGGGGTGTAGGTGGTGGTGGGGTGTATCTGTGGTGTGTCTGGAGGGTTGTATTTGTAGGTCTGGTGTGTGATTATTTTATGAAGGGTTGTTGGGGTTCTATGTATATAATTATCTTCTAGGTAGGAGAGTCGCCTGATGTCGGTTTCTTTGTCTACAGTAGTTTGGTGTTGTGGTTTACAAGTGTTTCGAGTGTCAGAGCTGTGTGGTTGTGGGTATAGAGAAAAATTGTACGAGCTATAGAAAACATAAATATAAAAATTATTAAAGATTGTATATTTTATTACTATTTCTTTCAGTTCGTGTATTAATACCGGTACTACTACTACTAGGTACTACTACTACTACTACTACTACTACTACTAAAACTACTATTAAAACTACTACTACTACTACTA
>JAWZYT010004273.1:42500-52500 GCA_034508575.1 Petrolisthes manimaculis
CCAGGATAATGAATGACCTCTTTCCAGTACTTCCAGGATAATGAATGACCTCTTTCCAGTACTTCCAGGATAATGAATGACCTCTTTCCAGTATTTCCAGAATAATGAAATACCTCTTTCCAGTACTTCCAGGATAATGAATGATCTCTTTCCAGTACTTCCAGGATAATGAATGACCTCTTTCCAGTACTTCCAGGATAATGAATGATCTCTTTCCAGTACTTCCAGGATAATGAATGATCTATTTCCAGTACTTCCAGAATAATCATCTCTTTTTCCATACAGCCTGTGTAAATATTTGTGTGGTCAACTGTACACACATTGGGGTCAGAATTGGGGGGAATTATAATATATACATTCATTAACATTACATATTTTTTGGTTCAAAGTTTACTATGTATGAACAGTTGTTGACACATGAAACACACACACACGTGACTATTTATAGTGTGTGTGTGTGTGTGTGTGTGTATCATGGAGTAACATGTTAACGTTCATGTGTGTATGTTTCATGCATCCACAACTGTACAATGTAAAAAAAATTATACTTCTCTTATATATGTACAGATGATAAAATATATTAAAAAATATATACTAACCTTTACTTAAAAAAAAAAAGGGAGGGGCAGCTTGTCGTATTCAAGAACAACATAATTTAGTTGTGGTGTGTACCATGGTGTGGTGGTAACGACACGACGGCTCCATGCATAGACAAACCCAACAGAGCCCCACGGATACTATTATTATTTTTATTATTATTATTATTGTTGAGGATGAACATTATTATTATTGTTATTATTATTGTTTTTGTTGTTGTTGTTATTGTTGGTGGATTAGATTCTTGCATACGATACTTGCAACATTAAATTTAAATAAGGGGAGTTTTTTTTTTTCTTTTTTTGGTAACTTGAAGGGCTACTGATTCCTCCAGACACACACACAGACACACACACACACACCCTCAATGGTACAGTTGACTCCAAAAATTTCGAGACACTATACCAGCTAGACTCAAGCAGGTAGGTAGTGTATCGAAGTTTTTGGAAGCAACTGTACACATAGAGGATCTTCAATGTGTTTCGTGTTGGCATATAAGTTTGGAGAGAATTTCAAAACACACCTTAATTCCAATTCACCAACAAAATAATCTCCCCTTGATTAATTAAAACCATGTAATTATGTACAATTAATTATTATCTGTGTGTTTATAATTATAGGTCCTGTATACTTAACTTTTCTTTGGTTGGTGAATTGGAAGGTTTGTGATTCCTCCAAACTATTCCAAGCAACGTATCACCCTTATTTTGTTGTGTTCTGGTCCCGTTTACTAACATACTTTGGAGGAATCAGTTGCCCTCTATATACACCGACAAGTGGATTTCTCCTTAAGGGCCCTGTGATCGTGTGTGAAATGTGGAGGCTTCTGATTCCTCCTGACCATGCCACGAAACAAGCTCCTTCCATATATAGTAGGTGTGTGTGTGTGTTTCGTGGCAATATTTGAAGGACTCATTTACCACCATTTTGCCAACTACATCACGAAACACACACACTTATTTCAAGGGATATAATATAATCAGGAGGAATCAGAAGCCTCCAATTCTCACACATGATGATCCCAGGGTCCTTAAGGGGAGATAAGGGGAGATAAGGGGAGATAAGGGGAGAGTAGTGAGCAAAACAAAACTATATAAGAACACGACGTCAGGACATTAATTTGCAACGAAGGGATAGATAGTGTGAGTAGACTTTCCTCATCAGTAACTTTGGAGAGGTTGATGGGGAGATGAGATGAGGAAAGGAAGGGTGGATGGGTAGGTGTGATATTTGTTAAGTTTTGGGATAGTGATGAGGGAAGGGTGGGTGGGTGGGTGGGATTTTTAATGAGTTTGGGGTTAGTGATGAGGGAAGGGTGGGTGGGTGGGTTGGATGTTTGTTGAGGTTGGGTATAGTGATGAGGGAAGGGTGGGTGGGTGGGATCTTTTATTGAGTTTGTGGTTAGTGATGATATTATTTCCATGCTTCCAGATGTTTAGGTATTGTGTTGAACATGTGTGAGTGGCTGTAGTTGTTGTTGTTGTTGTTGTTTGCTGTGTTAGTTGATCTACAGTACTTTCAACTATTAAAAACAATACAAACAGATATAGTAAGCAATTTTCACTCTCTCTCTCTCTCTCACACACACATATTCAACTAATAAAAACAACACAAATAGACATAGTAAGTAATTCTCATTCTCATTCTCATTCTCTCTCTCTCTCTCTCTCTCTCTCTCTCTCTCTCTCTCTCTCTCTCTCTCTCTCTCTCTCTCTCTAGTAAGCCATTTTCTAAGTTTCTTTGGTGCTATACTGTCGAGTGACGTCACAGGCTGCACAGTAAACTAAAATATATATACAGTACATATTTTTCAAAGCTTACAATTACATATACAACAAAATTTCAAAACCTACATGAATTGCATTTTAAGGACCCTATGATCGTGTATAATAACTGGAGGCTTCTGATTCCACCTGACCATGCCACGAAACAAGCTCCATCTGTATAGGTGGTGTTTCGTGGCAATATTTGAAGGACTCCTTTATCTCCAATTTTCTGACTACATCGAAGGGTTCCTTAATATACACTATATTATCATAATATCATTTGATAATAATATCATAATTGTTTATAAATTTAAAATATTTTGACTAGGGTGGTTCTTATTAAAAAAAAAAATAATCTTTTTAAAAATAAACTACAAAATACAATATTAGTAAACTATATACTCCTCAAAAGGACTATTAATATTACAAAATAATTATATATATTGTGGTTAATACTAAATACATACATACATACATACATACATACATACACAAGAATGAATTGTGTATTATTATTTATATACTACAAAGTTTATTAAAGGGGGATTCTTTTGTTGTTAGTGAATTGGGAGGGCAATTGATTCCTCCAAACTATGCCACGAAACACATAAATCCCGTATTAGTACCACTGAGGGCATCTGTTTTCTGGCACAGTCTGGAGGAATCACAAAAAACCAAGGCACTCCAATTCACCCACAACACCATAATCTCCCCTCAAGGACCCTGTGGTTGTGGGGCTTCTGATTCCTCCAGACCACGTCACGAAGCAAACTCCTTCTATATAGGTGTGTGTGGGTGTGTGTTGTGTTGTGTTGTGTTGTGTTGTGTTGTGTTGTGTTGTGTTGTGTTGTGTTGTGTTGTGTTGTGTTGTGTTGTGTTGTGTGTTGTGTTGTGTTGTGTTGTGTTGTGTTGTGTTGTGTGTTGTGTTGTGTTGTGTGGGTGTGTGTTGTGTTGTGTTGTGTTGTGTTGTGTTGTGTTGTGTTGTGTTGTGTTGTGTTGTGTTGTGTTGTGTTGTGTGGGTGTGTGTTGTGTTGTGTTGTGTTGTGTTGTGTTGTGTTGTGTTGTGTTGTGTTGTGTTGTGTTGTGTTGTGTTGTGTGTTGTGTTGTGTTGTGTTGTGTTGTGTTGTGTTGTGTTGTGTTGTGTTGTGTGTGTGTGTGTGTGTGTGTGTGTGTGTATCATGGCATTATATGAAGGACTCGTTTATATCCATTTATTTTATATTTTCTACATCACAGGGTCCCATAATTAAGGGTAATCAAGTAGAAGGAGGATGTGAGGCAGGTAGAGGTGGCAGAGGTCTTACACTTCCTTCATCATGGTTCATACGACTAAACTTCTGTACCAGTTTGTGTGTGGCATCCCTCTTACTGTTACTGTTGCTGTTGTTACTTGTGTTATTGTCATTGTTACAGGAGGAGGAGGAGTTTGTGTTTTTGTTACTGCTGCTGCTGCTTGTGTTATTATCACTATTGTTGCTGTTACTTGTGTTATTGTCACTATTTGTGTTGTTGTTGTTGTTGTTGTTGTTAGGGGCAGACTGGTTCGCTGGATCTTTGCGGCGTTTTTTGCTCTTGTCAACACGGGCATAGAGGGCGAGGATCTCCGGGGGAATTGCATCCACTGGACTCGAGAGATGTTGTAAAATATCAGGCACACTGTCGTCAGGAGTGGGAGAGCCTGGGTGTGGACTGGGGGCATTAGGTAGGGGACTTGGGGTGTGTGGGAGGGGGCTGGGGCAGTTGGGAGAAGGCGTGCGGAAATTGGAAGGTGTGAGGGAGCGTGGGAGGGAACTGGTGGGTGGTGTGAAAGAATCTACCTGCTGAAGAGAAAGTGGGAGAGGGTTGGAAGGAGAGGGAGAGAGTGGAAGATGGACTGAGGGTACTGGGGAGCAAGGACGGTTGTTGTTGTTGTTGAGTGGAGTGAGTGAACGTGGAGGTGGAACTCTAGGTGGAGGTGGGCAAGGCTTCACTCTCTCCCTATCCCTTCCTTCTCCTCCATCCTTCACTGTTTCATATCCTGCCTCCTTTTCTTCTTCCTCCTTGTCTCCCCCCACTGTCTCGTATCCTCCCTCCTTCCCGTTCACATCCTTCACTGTTTCATATCCTACATCCTTGCCCTCTACTTCCTTCACTGTTTCATATCCTGCTTCCCTCTCCTCTTCCCCCTCCCTCTCCTCCCCATCATGATTTTTATCCTCCTTTTCTCTTACTGTTTCATAGCCTTCTTCAGCGTCTACTTCGTCTATGCCTTCCGCTGATCTGACTGTCTCGTAACCAGGCTCACGTCCCTCCTTCACTCTCACCCCTCCCTCTCTCACTGTCTCATATCCTGCCTCCCTCACCCCTCCCTCCCTCACCGTCTCATACCCTGCCTCCCTCACACCTCCCTCCCTCACCGTCTCATACCCGGCTTCCCTCACCCCTCCCTCCCTTACCGTCTCATATCCCTCTTCGCT
Organism: Petrolisthes manimaculis; assembly: GCA_034508575.1. Lineage (NCBI taxonomy): Eukaryota > Metazoa > Arthropoda > Malacostraca > Decapoda > Porcellanidae > Petrolisthes > Petrolisthes manimaculis. Next base: position 47,320 of record JAWZYT010004273.1, read on the forward strand.
GTTTTGGTCTGAAAAACAAGACGACTTTTTGCGTAGTGTCTCATAGCTGTGTTCAGACCTGGTGCCCACTCTCTCATAGGGAGGATCCAGGGTACAGGTGGACTGGGCATCAGGGCTGTTGTGTATGTAGGAGTCTGTGTATTGAGTTAGGTGTGGGGCGTGGGCATGAGTGTGGGTGTACTCAGGGTGATTGTGGTGTGTGTGATGTATGTGTGGTGAGGTGTGAGTGTATGCTGTGTGGTGATGATGATGTAATGGGTTGGACCGACCTCCTGCCACCACCACAGAAGACGTGGACGTAGTAGAAGTAGCGGCAGGAGTCTTACTGGGAGTGGTGGTGGTGGAGTGTAGGAGTGGACGCAAGGTGGCCAGGAGTGGACGTCGGGCCAGCAGACCACCCACAACCAGCATAGCAGCCGTCAATAAACCAGCCACTAAGGCAAGGGCAGCAACAAGGCCCCGGGGTCCCTCAGGAGGTTCGTCAGGAGTGGTGGAAGAAGCGGGAGGAGAGGATAAGTCAAAGCTCAAAGCACGACCCTCACCTCGACTAGCAACCTCACCAACACCTACGACACCAACACCACCACCACCACCACCGCCACTCGTTCCAGGTGAAGCTGACACACACGTTATGTTGATGGGTTGCCAGGTGCCAGCATCATTACACGTCGTTACCGTCTCGCTGGAATCTGTGCACGCATTACAAAAAAAAAAAAAAATCTTACTGTTTTATATGAAGTGGAGTGGAATGAATAAGACAAGTCTGGGTAAACATCTGGTGGGCTTCAATTAGGGACAAATGAGTGTAAAATGAACAACACGAGCTTAGGAAAACATTTAGTGGGCTTCAGCTTGGAACAAATGAGTGTAAAATCAACAACACAAGTCTGGGTAAACATTGGGTGGTCTTCAATGAGTGTAGAATGAAGTGGTAGATACGAGTATATATTCATTGTATATCGAAGTCTTACAATAATAAATTAAATATAGATTACCTGGATGTAGTAGATGTCCCGGATGACAGGTGTACACAGCAATACCAGTCGAGGTGTTGAGGAGGGTGTAGGAAGAGTGTGGGAAGATAGGAGGGGTCCCACACCACACAGCTACACAACCATTACACACCAATACAAAAATATACACAGTTAAATTATTTCAGTACCACAACACCACACCTAATTAAATAAGAGGAGATTCTCTTTTTGGTGAATTGGAAAATCTATAATTCCTCCTAACTGTGCCAAGAAACAGATTCCCTATTAGTCTACCATTGAGGGTGTCTGTTTTCAGGCATAGTTAGGAGGAATCACAGACCTTAAATTTCCCTTAATCATACAACACAACACAAATAACATACATAATATTTCTTGAATAATTCCTACATACATACATACATACACTATAAAAGAAAATATCTCAAACCTTAAATGACTGTATTGTATTATATAGCTTTATTATTAATATTCATGAGGTATAATACACTAGTTTTCAATTACCTCTTGTGAGCAGGGGCTAAATGAGATTATGAGAGACAGTATAATATGGTTAGGCCTAAATGAAAGACAGTATAATATGGTTAGGCCTAAATGAATGACAGTATAATAATATGAGTAATGTGACTGACCTCTACAGACTGGTGGTGGTGATGTCCAATGTGCAGTATGGTCACAAGTAGCAGTAGCAGATCCCTCCAAAAGATATCCAGGGTTACACGTGTAGGTCACAACTGTACCATGGCCGTACACACCACGGAAATTAGCCACGTCCTGTGACCCATGGCTGATGTGGGTTGGAGCCGGGCACTGCGTCTCTGTATAGTGAGGGGAAAAAATATACAGTACAGGGCAAGGATGAGAAACTGTATTATTTTTGTAAGGATGAGAAACTGTATCTTATCTTTGTAAGGATGAGAAACTGTATCTTATCTTTGTAAGGATGAGAAACTGTATCTCACATAGGAAAAATATATACAGTACAGGGCAGGAATGAGAAACTGTATTATTTTTGTAAGGATGAGAAACTGTATCTTATCTTTGTAAGGATGAGAAACTGTATCTTATCTTTGTAAGGATGAGAAACTGTATCTTATCTTTGTAAGGATGAGAAACTGTATCTTATCTTTGTAAGGATGAGAAACTGTATCTCACCTTTGTAAGGATGAGAAACTGTATCTTATCTTTGTAAGGATGAGAAACTGTATCTTATCTTTGTAAGGATGAGAAACTGTATCTCATCCTTGGTATAGGGTGGACATAAATTTTTACCCTGACATCATTGTGTGTAATAAAAAAAAAAAAGGTCTGAAATCAGGGTAAGATTTTATAATTATATGATAGTTAGGGAGGGGGGGGGGGGAGGGGGGGAATTTAGTTAGGGGGGAGACTCTCTTGTTGGTGAATTGGAAGGTAAAGCTTTGTTGATTCCTCCAAACTATGCCACGAAACAGATGACCTTTGATGTTACTTTAATTATGGGACTCTGTGATGTATAGTCAGAAAAATTGGAGGTAATTCAGTCCTTCACATATTGCCACGAAACACACACACACACCTACAGTATATGGAAGGAATGTGTTTCGTGGCATGGTCAGGAGGAATCAGAAGCCTCCAATTTCCAAACACGATCACAGGGTCCATAATAAGGAATCTGTTTCGTGGCATATAGTTTGGAGAAATCCATAGACCTTCCAATTCACCAACAAAAACAATACCAATAACAATAACAATAATAATAACAAACAAAAACAATAATAATAATAAGAAAACATCAATAATAACAATAACAAAACAACAAAAATAATAAGAAGAAAATAGCAAATATAATGATAACAAAACAACAATAATAACAAAACAACAATACCAACAACAAAACAACAATAATAACAACAGCCACAAAACCACAAAACCACAACCACAACAACACCAATAATAATAACAAGAACCCAACCCACCTTTACACCTCGGAGGCTGCCCTTGCCACCTTCCTTTAGACGAGCATGTAAGTTGTCCATCTCCTTCCAGCGTGTATCCGGGGCGACATGAGAAGCGGGCAGTACGGTCGTTCACTCGTTCCACTTCACCCTCTACAGGCACCTCGGGTTCACCACACGGGATGCGCTCTGTCACACCAAAACACATACATTACATGAGACCAGTAGTGACCTGGTAATTATTATGACCTAGTACTGACTCAAATATGACCTAATATGACCTAATTCTGACTCAAATGACCTAATATGACACTATACTGATTCAAATATGACCTAATATGACCAAAGTATGACCTTATAAATTATGATCTAGTACTGACTCAAATATGACCTAATATGACCTAATACAGACTCAGATGACCTAATATGACCTAATACTGACCCAAATGACCAAAGTATGACCTAATATGACCCAATACGACCTTATACTGACGCTTATGACCAAAGTATGACCCTAAGAAAACACATTAATTACATCTAGCATCACCATCATACCTCTGAAAGCAAACACCTCCACTTCACACAGACCAAAGTACTCGTGTTCGTCTCGGTCGTCACGGATGTAAACAAATTGACCAGTGTGTCCAACGCCTCCATTACACTGGAACATGGCCTTGTGGGTCTGGAACACTCCCTGGAAATGTAAACAATGAGAAACTAATTATATAAAAAGAGAGAGAGAGAGAGAGATAGAGAGAGATACTGAGAGAGAGAAAGAGAGAGAGGGAAACCGAGGGAAAGAGAGAGAGGGAAAGAGAGATACTGAGAGAGAGAGAGATACTGAGAGAGAGAGATACTGAGAGAGAGAAAGACAGAGAGAGAGAGAGAGAGAGAGAGAGAGAGAAACTGAGAGAAGAGAGAGAGAGAGAGATTGAAAGATACAGAATGAGAGAGAGAAAAAAAGAGATTGAAAGATACAGAATGAGAGAGAGAGAGACATATATACTGAATGATAGATAGAGAGATAAACGAGACACAAGGAGACATACAGATAGATAGAGAGTGATAGAGAGAGACAGACAGCATGATAATAAGAGATAATTATATAAACAGAAAGACAGAATGATAGAAAGATATATATATAAACAGAAAGACAGAAACACAATGACACAGGCAGATAGATAGAGAAACAGATAGACAGTACTGTATATATAATTATTATATATATATATATATATATATATATATATATATATATATATATATATATATATATATATATATATATATATATATATATATATATATATATATATATATATATATATATATATATATATATATATATAAAAAAAAAAAAAAAAGTTTACTCACCTGGAAAGTGGCACATGGTTTGTAAAGTGCCTTGTTGTCTGTTAGTAACTCAATGACGAATATAGTGAATTCTTGTGGTGACCCTGTAAAGAGATTATTATAATTTTTTTTTATTATTTTTTTTTTTTTTTTTTTTATCATTATTATTATTATCAACCTCGTATGACCCAAACTGACCTGACCCAGACTAACGGTGACCCCAGACAGTAAATGTAGGACCTTTCTCAATCTAGTATACCGAATCTGACCTGACCCCTCGTCTGACCGAACCTGAACAACTGACCTGGACAGAGAGTACGATGAATTTATGACCTTTATCAACCTCGTCTGACCGAACCTAAACAACTGACCTGGACTGATGGTGACCCCGACGGAGAGTACGGTGAATTTATGACCTAGATGGACCTGCCACCACCTCGCCTCCGGACCCCTGGGAGTAAAGCAACATGTGTCCGGATTGCCGTCAACAGCTAGTCCGGACTGTAGGACCATAAGGTGGCACTCTGTAAAGTCCGCTTACCACGTGCCAAGTTGAAGTCTGAAACAAACAAACAAACAAACAAACATATACAGTACATACAGATAGATAGATTGATAATTATGTTATAAGAACAATAAATGCACACACATACATACATACATAGGTCTACTAACAGATAGATACATACATACATATATACATACATACATACATACATACATACATAGGTCTACTAACAGATAGATAGGGAGAAAGGAGGAGGAGGAGCATATAAAAATAACACACACACATACATACATACATACATACATACATTACATACATACATACATACAGATAGATATGAAAAGGAGGAAAGAGCATAATTATATGAACGATAATAATAATAATAATAATA
>JAWZYT010004273.1:57500-60211 GCA_034508575.1 Petrolisthes manimaculis
GTGAACCGCTCCATACAAACACTCACACTCACTTTGGCAACACTAGTTATGAAACACGTCTTCACAATTGACTCATGTTATATGAACCTTGTGATGTAGTTAGAACATTGGAGGGTAACTGAGTCCTTCAATTACTGCCTCAAAACAACACCACCTATAGAGAAGTAACTTGTATCATCGTATAGTCAGGAGGAATCAGAAGCCTTCAAGACTCATACACAATCAGAGGGACCTAACCTGATCTATAAGGAGCGTGTGTAAGGAACCTACATAACAGAGTGTACAAGTAGGTTGCAGCCATCCAGTTCAACAAATCCACGACACGATATTATTTCTTCATCACAACTTACACTTGTGGGAGGCAGACTGACTTGCTTCTTATCATTAAAGGGGGTGTGGGAGTAGGGGACAGGCTTAGGGGGTGGTTTGAGGGGTGCAGTAGTAGGGGACAGGCTTAGGGGGGGGGTTGGGGGGTGCGGTAGTAGGGGACAGGCTTGGGGGGGGGTTGGGGGGTGCAGTAGTAGGGAGACAGGCTTGGGGGGGTTAGAGGGGTGCGGGAATAGGTGACAGGCTTTCTACCACCACCCCCACCCCACCCCAAGCCTGTCCCCCTACTCCCGCACCCCCCCCCAACCCCAAACTTGTCCCCCAATTCCCACTTCCCCTCAAAATATTGTAGGTATAATTTTGGTACACTGAAGCACTTTGATTCCTCCAAAATATGCCATGCAGGAACCAGCTACGACAGATGAACCAAAATAATGATGATATTTTGTCACTTGGAATAGTTTTGGAGAAATCAGTTGCTCCATATTTACCAACACACACACACACACCACACACACAAAAGACTATAACCATCTACCACTACTATTACTTCTACTACTACTACTACTACTACCACTACTACTACTACTACTACTACTACTGCCACTACTACTACTATTACTACCACTACTACTACTACTACTACTATATTACTACTGAGAAGCAAGTACAGTCACACTCCCAATAGTCTCTCTCTCTCTCTCTCTCTCTCTCTCTCTCTCTCTCTCTCTCTCTCTCTCTCTCTCTCTCTCTCTCCACACTATTCACTCACGTCCATCAATCACTTTCACTCTCTTAGTCAATGGTGTGTGTCTGTGTGTGTGTTGTATAATAATGGTGTTCGATATAAGTGTTGCTGTTTGAGGTCGTCATTGTGTGTCTGTGTGTGTGTGTGTGTGTGTGTCTGTGTGTGTGTCTGTGTGTGTGTGCAAATATGAAAGGTATATATAATAAATAAATATCCGGCACCAAAAACAATACACCTCCCCCAGAGGGGCGGTGTAATAATAATAAGGGTTGTATCACTACTTTGAGTACTGTTGAAATCTCCCATAAGAATAATGAAGGTTTGGATTACTACTCAGGCCTGTGTTGAAATCTCTTATAAAGATCAATCTGCCTTATTTTTTTGTGACCTTGACCTTCGGCCGATTTTGCCCAAAAGTTAATCATTTTGTTTTGTGATGAATATCTATCAACAGAATTTTTTTTAACATCATACGGCTAAACCTGTGGACACTAGACTGTTAACAAATACACGAACAGATAAATAAATAAAAAATAAATAAATAAATATCCGGCACCGAAAACAATACATCTTCCCCTTCGGGGCGGTGTAATAATAATAACAATAAGACCATAACGTACCACACAGAGGGACATCATCACTCCAGGTACCGTCCCGTTGACAAGTCTCTCCTCCACACCGACCAAAACAAACCCTTCCAGACACTTGTAGGCCACACGTTCCCCGGGGAAGAAGAACCGTCCGAAGTGGAGACAGTCCCGTTGGCTGGTCTCCCTGGACGACCACAGGTTTCGGTGGCTGTTTCGGCTCGTTTTTCTGTTGCTGTTGCTGTTGTGTCCTGTTGTATGATGTCGTGTGGTTGTGGTTGTTGTTGTTGGTGGTGGTGGTTGGTGTGGTGTGCTTGTGTTGTTGTTGTTGCTGTTGTGGTGGTGCTGGTGAGGGTTGTGGTGGGGGTTGTTGTTGTTGTTGTTGTTGTTGCTGGATCTGTAATGGAAATAAAAGACAAGGATGAGTATATACTATTTTTTTTTTATTACAGTATTATTATTATGAGGGAGGAGAGTTGGTGGTGCTCGAGTTGATGTTTATGTTAGTGTTACAGACCACATTATTATTATTATAACTATAAAAACTAGTAAAACTATAACTAACAAAAAATAAATACTACTACTGTTACTACTACTACTACTGTACTACTACTACTACTACTACTAATAATAATAATAATAATAATAAGCAGCCTTTAATTCCATGACTTATACTAAGTTACAATAATAATATAAATATAAATAATAATAATAATAATAATAATATAACCACAACTCTTCTCACAAAAATTTATGATCCATGTCAAATGTGTGAAAAATTTGGACAAATGTAATACTTTCGTAACTTGTACGTGACTGAAGGGTGTGTGTGTGTGTGTACCAGTAAGATAGTGTGTGTGTGTGTGTGTGTGTGTGTGTGTGTGTGTGTGTGTGTGTGTGTGTGTGTGTGGTGTGTGTGTTGGTAAATCTGGATCAACTGAACTGCATGATTCCTCCAAACTATTCCAAGCAACAACAAAAAAACAACAGGCCACCATTATTTTTGTCCATTATTTTGATTTTTGGCATAATTTGGAGGAATCAGGCAC
>JAWZYT010004274.1:0-45000 GCA_034508575.1 Petrolisthes manimaculis
ATACTGTCACTCCATTCCATAACAGTTTACTTTACCATTACATCTCTGTCTCTCTCCTCTCTCTCTCTCTCTCTCTCTCTCTCTCTCTCTCTCTCTCTCTCTGTATCTGTGTCTCTCTCTCTGTATCTGTGTCTTTCTCTCTGTATCTGTGTCTTTCTCTCTCTCTCTCTCTCTCTCTCTCTCTCTCTCTCTCTCTCTCTCTCTCTCTCTCTCTCTCTCTCTCTTCTCTCTCTCTCTCTCTCTCTCTCTCTGTGTGTCTCTGTGTGTGTCCTCTGTTTCTGTCTGTCTCTCTGTCTATGTTTCTCTCTCTCTCTCTGTCTCTGTATCTATCTATCTATCTATCTATCTATCTATCTATCTATCTATCTATCTATCTATCTATCTATCTATCTGTGACAGGTTTGTATTCAGTTCTCTAGACAAGAAGACAGAAACCATTAGGTATGACCCGGTAGGTGCCTGGCTGTCAAGACCACAACAACACTGGGCAATGGACTCGCCCCATGTAAATTTCACCTCACGTGAATATGTCCGATATCGTGACAGCTTAGTCCTGCAAATGGTGAATTAAAATATTACCATGACTGTGTGTGTGTGTGTGTGTGTGTGGAGAGATTACAGTTACAGTCGTTAATAGGGTTGCCATTATCGGAACTGCGTCACACACACACACACACACACACACACACACCCACACACACACACACACACACACACACACACACACACACACACACACACACGACACACTTCCACCTAGCCAGCCTGCCTGTGAAGTTGGTGCCAAATTTCCCATGTGTTGACAAATTTATAAAAGTGCATTACTGTCGTAGCAAAACCCTAGCTTGGCTGACGTGTGTGTGTGTGTGTGTGTGTGTGTGTGTGTGTGTGTGTGTGTTTTCCCATATCAAATTATCTCCAGGGCCAGAAATAAAAGGGGGAAATTGTTGTGTGTTGTGTTGGTAAATCTGGAGCAACTGAATCCTCCAAACTATTCCAAGCAACAATAGTACCGTATACCATTATTTATTTATACTCTTCTGGTCGTAGCTGTTTCATGGCATACTTTTGGAAGAATCAAGGCACTCCAATGTAACACAAAAAAAATTATATATATACCACCTTAAGCGGGTGTGGGAGTAGGGGGCAGGCTTGGGGGGAACTGGGGGGGGGGGTGCGGGGAATAGAGGGACAGGCTTGGGGGGGGGGGGGGGTAGAAAGCCTGTCAGATTTTATCATCACATTTTATACCAATACTGAAACTCCAAAGCCACTGAATCATGAACAAATAATAAAATGAACGCCACATGTGCGTCAACGAAGCGTGAAAGTGTTTAGGTAAAAGATCTGCCTGGCTGATTTAAACTGACAGGAAGATCAGATACCGAGAAGCAGAGAAAATTAAAAAAAAGGTTTGTTACGTCGTGTGTGTATATTTTGTTAATGTGTTTTGCCAGTTTGTATTTATACCCGTAAGTGTGTGTGTGTGATGTGTGTGTGTGTGTGTGTGTGTGTGTGTGTGTGTGTGTGTGTGTGTGTGTGTGTGTTGTGTGTGTGTAGTTGTAAAATAAGTATAATTTTGTACGTAGAGTAATTAATTAGGCAATCAACTTGTTTTGTTTTTGTAAATTGAATTTTTATCTCTTATCAAGATTTTCGACCAGACCATTTCTCCACCTCTCCACCTCTCCCTCCTCTCCACCTCTCCCTCCTCTCCACCTCTCCCTCCTCTCCACCCTCTCCCTCCTTCTCCACCTCTCCCTCCTCTCCACCTCTCCCTCCTTCTCCATCTCTCCCTCCTCTCCACCTCTCCTTCCTTCTCCACCTCTCCTTCCTTCTCCACCTCTCCACCTCCTCTCCACCTCTCCCTCCTTCTCCTTATCTTCCTCCTCTCCACCTCTCCCTCCTCTCCACCTCTCCATCCTTCTCCTTCTCTCCCTCCTTCTCCACCCTCTCCCTCCTTCACCTCTCCCTCCTTCTCCACCTCTCCCTCCTTCTCCACCTCTCCCTCCTTCTCCACCCTCTCCCTCCTTCTCCAGCTCTCCCTCCTTCGCCACCTCTCCCTCCTCTCCACCTCTCCCTCCTCTCCAGCTCTCCCTCCTCTCCAGCTCTCCCTCCTCTCCACCTCTCCCTCCTTCTCCACCTCTCCCTCCTCTCCACCTCTCCAGCTCTCCACCTCTCCCTCCTCTCCAGCTCTCCCTCCTCTGCACCTCTCCCCTCTTCACCCTCTTCACCCTCCTCCACCTCTCCTCCCTCCACCTCTCCCCTCCTCCACCTCTCCCTCTCACCTTCCTTCATGACCTCTCTCCTCCTTACCATGTCACCTTCCTCCATGACCTCTTTCCCCATCTCAGCGTCCCCATTGCCCTCATGACTCCACACCAAATCTCATAACATTAGGTTGGTTGGACAGGAAAGGGGTATAATCAACACGAACCGGACGTGTATTAATAAGTAGGCTATAGTTAGGAAGCCGAGGTACAGTAAGTGTAAAAAAAGTTCACCTATTTTACACTAGTTTTGTTGTGATTCGAAAAACCGAGGTACAGTAAGTGTAAAAAAAGTTCTCCTATTTTACATTAGTTTTCGTTGTCAGATAAGAGAGATTACGGTACAACATGTGTCACAAACATATTCACCAATTTTACAGTCGGTTTGGTGTGATGGGAGAATTAAAAAGCCATGCAGTGTTTTTATTTTCTCGACACATTGTATATATAAACATTACCGATTCCTTCAGACTTAGAAAAAAAAAGAAGAAAAATATGAATGAACAAATAATGTAAAAATGAATTTGTATAAGCAAAATACACAATCGTAGGGTCCTTAAGATGGTAATTCTTTTTTGGTACATTGCAATGCCCTTGATTCCTCCAAAGTATGCTAGGAAACAGGACCAGAAGAGCAAAAACAATAGTGTTCTGTCGCTTAGAATAGTTTGGAGGATTCAGTTGCTCCAGATTTACCAACACAAAACTTTCCCCTTAACTTTCTTAAGGTGACTGACTGACTGACTGACTGACTGACTGACTGACTGACTGACTGACTGACTGACTGACTGACTGACTGACTGACTGACTGACTGACTGACTGACTGACTGACTGACTGACTGTCTGTTTTACTGTCTTATTGATAGGATGCTTTGGTTCCTCCTAACTGTGCCAATAAACAGTCTCCATCATTGGTGCTTAATAAGGGATATGTTTGTTTGGTGGCATAACTTGTATGAATCAGAAAAGACCTTCCCTCCCTTCGATAAATACAAAAGTCACTTGTTATGTAACGTGGAATGCCTTGGGTCTGCTGGCCTTCAAGGTTAAGCAAACTCTTTTCCGGTTTTTCTGACGTAAGAGTTTATGTGTGTGTGTGTGTGTGTGTGTGTGTGTGTGTGTGTGTGTGTGTGTAGATATCTAAGAGGGACTGTTATAGTGATTGTGTGTGTGTGTGTGTTTGTGTTTATTTTTCCCAGGCGAAATGCACCGAATCCCATCTACAAACTAGTTTATAAATATTACACACATACACACAAACAAACAAACAAACGAACACACACACACACACCCTCACTAACTCACACACACACACACCCTACTCACACACACACCCTACACACACACACACACACACACCCTACACACACACACACACACACACACACACACACACACACACACACACCCTACTCACACACACACACACACACACACACCCTACTCACACACACACACACACACCCTACTCACACACACACACCCTACTCACACACACACACACACACACACACATCACTATACAGTCCCTTATAGATATCTACACACACACACACACACACACACACACACGAGGGAAGGTCAGACCGTCAGAGTGCTGTTACATAACCATAATAAAAGTAGTCAGTAGGTTGTTTAATTTCTCACCGCTTCTCCAGTTTCCACTCAGCATAAAATTTCAACTCCGAGTCAAGATTGGAACGAACAGGTTATACTTTTTTTATTGATTTATTAATATTTTTATCGTCTACTAAACTTGTTATTCGTAGATGATATTACTACTGTACTTCCACCACCACTACCACTACTACTACTACCATAACTACTACTACTACTACTACTACTACTACCATAACTACTACTACTACTACTACTACTACCACCATAACTACTACTACTACTTCCATCACCGCTACCACCAAAACTACTACCACCCACTACCACTCTTTAACTCCACACTACCACCACCACTACTACTACTTACCACTACTAACCACTTACCACTACTTACCACTACCATAACCACTTACCACTACTACCGACTTACCACTACCACCACTTACCACTACCATAACCACTTACCACTACCACCACTTACCACTACCACCACTTACCACTACCATAACCACTACCACTACCATAACCACTACCACTACCATAACCATAACCACTACCACTACCATAACCACTACCACCACTTACCACTACCACCACTTACCACTACCACCACTTACCACTACCACACTTACCACTACCACCACTACCACCACCACCACTACTACCATAACCATTACCACTACCACCACCAACATTCCCACCTCCACTCCACACTTTTTTGTCACCATTCACAGGCTCATAATCAAACGCTAAATCCCCCCCTACCCTCCCCCTACCCCCCACCTACCTCCCCTCTCTCTCCTCCCTCCTCTCTCTCCTTTCCTCCTCTCTCTCCTCCCTCCCCTCTCTCTCCCTCCCTCCTCTCTCTCCTCCCTCCTCTCTCTCCTCCCTCCTCTCTCTCCCTCCCTCCCTCTCTCCTCCTCTCCTCTCTCTCCTCCCTCCTCTCTCTCCTCCCTCCTCTCTCTCCTCCCTCCTCTTCTCCTCCTCCCTCTCTCTCTCCTCCCTCTATCCCTCCCCCTCCCTCTATCCCTCCCCTCCTCTATCCCTCTTCAATGTTATCACCACATTTCACTTCCCTCACTACAATTTCACTCGCTCCCCCTATATTCCATTTTACCTCGTTTAATTTCACTCGCCCCTCTTTTCAATATTTCCTCGTTTAATTTCATTCGCAACGGTTAATAAAATATATACAGTATTCCTTTTAATTCACATTTTCTCGTTTCATTTCAGCATTATTATATATTTTTTTTATTTTTTATTATGTATTGACCATGCATTTACAGGGTTAATTTTGTTTTTATTTTCTCGTACAATATCATTCAACATATTAATTTTGTTGTCACACTCCACCCTCTTTCTCACACTCCTTTCTCTTTCTCACACTCCTTTCTCTTTCTCACACTCCTTTCTCTTTCTCGTACTCCCTTTCTCTCACACACTCTTCCTCTCTCACACACTCCCTCTCTCACACACACTCCCTCTCTCTCACACACTCCCTTTCTCTCTCACACACTCCCTTTCTCTCACACACTCCCTTTCTCTCACACACACTCTTTCTCACGTTCCATTTTCCTTCTGACACTCCTTTCTCTTTCTCACATTTCCGGGCACTCCAGTTTCCTTCCTGACAAGTCTTCTCTTACACACACACACACACACTTTCTTCTACACCCAAGCCATCCATCCATACAGACAGACTGCCATCCATCCATCCATCCACACACACACAGACAGACAGACAGACAGACAGTAGTAGGAAAGGTTTACATATCCGTTTGCTTGCTTCCCTTCCTTTCCTTTCCTTTCTTTCGGTGAGTTGGGATATGTGGGAGTAAAGAAGAGTCAGTCAGTCAGTGGTTGGTTGGTTGGTTGACCTATATACATACATACGTACCGGTACTGTACTGTGCTGTGCTGTCCTCATTCTATAAGCCAATACTACTACTACTTCAGTTCTGTATTACTACTACTACTACCACCACTATTACTACTACTACTACTACTACCACCACTACTGCTACTACTACTACTACCACTACCACTACCACTACTACTACCACTACTACCACCACTACTACCACCACTACTACCACTACTACTACCACTACTACTACTACTACTACTACTACTACTACTACTACTACTACTACTACTACCACTACTACCACTACTACCACTACTACTACTACTACTACTACTACTACTACTACCACTACCACTACCACTACCACTACTACTACTACTACTACTACTACTACTACTACTACTACCACTACTACCACTACTACTACCACCACTACCACTACTACCACTACCACTCACATAATTTCCTCCTCTCCCTCCTCGTCCTCTTTACATAATTTTCCTCATTCCTTGCAATCCTATACCATGCTCTTTTTCCTTCTCTCTACTCCACCTAACCCCCTCCACCCATCCCCTCCACCCAACCCATCCCTCCCACCACCCTTCCTTATTTCCTCAACCCCCCCTCACCCCCCCTTTCCTCCATTACAGCCCCTTTCCTCCTCTGACCCAGTTTGGCTTCCAGAACTACCTCAATACATTCTCAGTTCAAAGACCCTGAGATCGTGTATGTATGTGAATTGGTGGCTCCTGATTCCTCCTCCTATATGCCACGAAACAAGCTCCTTCCATGTGTGTGTTTCGTGGCAATATTTGAAGGACATATTTAATTTTAATAAGGGTGGTAAGTCTGGAGCAACTGAATCCCTCAAACAAACACTATTATATTTTGTCTTCTGGTCCATTCTTGGTGAATGTTTAGATGGCTTTGGTACCAACATGAGCATTACACACACACACACTCACACTCACTCTCTCTCTCTCCTCTCTCTCTCTCTCTCTCTCTCTCTCTCTCTCTCTCTTCTCTCTCTCTCTCTCTCTCTCTCTCACTCTCTCTCTCTCTCTCTCACAAAGCTGATGACGCATTGCAGGGTTTTGCTTGACTGAAGATGGTTATAGGTATTGAGACCAGAGTGTCAATCAATGATGTACTTGACGGGATAAAAGAGAGAGAGAGAGAGAGAGAGAGAGAGAGAGAGAGAGAGATGAGAGAGAGAGAGAGAGAGAGAGAGAGAGAGCAAAGCAAAAAGGAGAGAGAAGAGACAAAGAAAAAGGACGATGAGGATGGGGAGAGGGAAAAAAGGTGAAAAAATAGGGATAAAAGGAAGAAAAACTGAATAATACTAAGAGTAGTGGATGTGGTGTGAGTGACCTTGAGAGTGTTGGCCTATATAGCCAAGGGGAGGGATAGTCCAGCTAGGCCAGAAGGAGGAAGTGTTATTTGACTCTGGTTAACAACACTTATGAAACAACTTATGACCACCACTTGAATACAACCACTACCACCACCACCACCACCCTTCCTTCTTCCCTCCTTCTTACCCTTCACTAATATTTCCCTTACCTCTCACTTACCCTCCCCTTCCTCACTTACCTTTCCTACCCTCCTTACCCCTCACTTACTTTCCCCTCCTTACCCCTCACTTACCTTTCCTACCCCTCACTTACTTTCCCCTCCTTCACCTACCTGTCCTACCCTTCTTACCTTTCATTTACCCCTCATTTACTTTTCCTACCCTCACCTATACATTTCCCCACCCAGTACACCTATAGAGGCTGAGTACGAATGCAGGGTGTGTGTGTGTGTGTGTGTGTGTGTGTGTGTGTGTGTGTGTGTGTGTGTGTGTGTGTGTGTGTGTGTGTGTGTGTGTGTG
Organism: Petrolisthes manimaculis; assembly: GCA_034508575.1. Lineage (NCBI taxonomy): Eukaryota > Metazoa > Arthropoda > Malacostraca > Decapoda > Porcellanidae > Petrolisthes > Petrolisthes manimaculis. Next base: position 7,629 of record JAWZYT010004274.1, read on the forward strand.
TGTGTGTGTGTGTGTGTGTGTGTGTGGTGCCTGCCGTTCGTCTCTGGTCAGGGATTACGTATCACGAGTGTACATCCCTATAATAGTTTAACCCAACACGTGTTCTTTACAATCTACGGTACCTGCCCTCCAAACACCCCATCCAAAGATAACAACCATGTGTGTGTACGGCTGATATATATAACCATGTGTGTGTACGGCTGATATATATAACCATGTGTGTTGTACGGCTGATATATATAACCATGTGTGTGTACGGCTGATATATATATAACCATGTGTATGTACGGCTGATATATATATACACACAGTAATCACAAGATGGTACATACCAGGTGAAACATTATTGTGTGTATCTTATTATAGGCACCAGGGAGGAGGGTGGCATGTGTGTGTGTGTGTGTGTATAGGGAGGTAGGTGTGTTGGCAGTAGGGGTTGGAGAGGGGGTAGTAGTAGTAGTAGTAATAGTAGTAGTAGTCTAGTCTAGTAGGTAGGGGGACGGGGGTATTGTTGGGAAGGTGTGTGTGTGTGTGTGTGTTTGTTTTTGGCCGCCTGTCTGCCGCCGTACTACGCACTATTTATATTCATTGACGACTTTGGGCGCCTGTTCCCACCCCCCTCCTCCCCTCCCGTCCCCCAACCCCCCATTTATCCCTCCATCCCCTTCCCCTCATCCCCTTTCTGTTTCCTGTTCCCCCCTCTCCCTCTGTCTCCTGCCCCCCCTTCCCCTCTCCCCTCCCCATCTCCCCCCTCCCATCTCCCCTATCCCCAAATTATTGTTAATAATAAATATAATTATTATTATTATTGTTATTGTTATTATTATTGTTATTATTATTATTATACTGACCATCACAGTGACATTTAAACTAAAACAACCCACTCTCCCTTTGACCTAACCTGACCTGACCACTTCTTCCTTCTAATTACAGGTTACAGCAGCGAGATGTGCCAGGTATCGACGCTGCCTACCTCGCCATGGACACGGACGGAGGGCATGGAGGTGGTCTGGAACGAGGTGATGCTCTCTCTATAAAATTATATACCTCACCTCACCTCAAACAAAACCTAAAATAATAATAACTATAAAAAAAAAAGTCTGGTACACTTTTTTTTAATAACTATAAAAAAAGTCTGGTACTGTTTTTTTTAATAACTATAAAAAAAAGTCTGGTACTGTTTTTATTAATTAACTATAAAAAAAAGTCTGGTACTGTTTTTTTTAATTAACTATAGAAAAAAAAGTCTGGTACTATTTTTTTTATTAATAACTATAAAAAAAAGTTTGGTACTCTTTTTTTTAATAACTATAAAAAAAAGTCTGGTACCATTTTTTTTTATTAACTATAAAAAAAAGTCTGGTACTATTTTTTTTTTTATTAACTATTAAAAAAAGTCTGGTACTATTTTTTTTTACCTCTATACCACTCAACCAAATTAAAATATCCCCATTTTTTTTTACCTCTACCTAACTCTTTACCTCTATCCACCTCAAGCAATCTACAATATTTTTTTTTACCTCTACCCTTTTTTTTTTTTTTACCTAAGCACCTCAAACAGGTTACAATATACTTTTTTTTTTACCTCTACCCACCTCAACCAAACTACAATAACAATATTATTAACCACGAGTGTATGTATACGGGACTCACATTTATATATTAATTTTATATTATCTCTCTACCCTCCTCAACCAACAACAACAACAATAATAATAACAACAACACTATTATACAGTACCTGACGAAATTGTAACCGTTTCCTCATTGACAATAAATTACCGCTATACCCGTACTGTACTTCATTCTTTTTAAGGGGGGTTATATTGTACAGTTGCCAAAAGAGAAACAGCGACAAATCTTGATGGAATTTTAACCATAGTAATATCCACAACTATTTGTAGGGACTATAAGCATGTATAACAGAAGGAAATATACATATCCTTCTGTAATACATACTTATGATCCCTATAAACCACTATGGACATTAATATATTTCATGTTGTATCCATAGTTGTCGCAATTCCTCTTTTGGCGACTGTACAAAACTGTGTTGGTAAATTTGGAATATGTGGTTCCTCCAAACTACCTATGCCAGGAAGCACAGGATTTTTGTTATTGTTTTTAATGGGTGATCTGTTTAATGACAAAGTTTGGAGGAATCAAAGTGCTCCAATGTATCAAAAGTATATTGTATCATCCCCCAAATAAATAAAATAAACTGTATCATCCCCGTAAGGCTAAATAAATAGAATAATCTGTGGTGTAAGGTTGTATGTTAAGTGTTTTGTAAGAATGGTTCATGTGGTACTTACCCTGGATACGTGTGTAATGAGGGATTGTAGAGATTACTATAAGGTTCTCTCTCTCTCTCTCTCTCTCTCTCTCTCTCTCTCTCTCTCTCTCTCTCTCTCTCTCTCTCTCTCTCTCTCTCTCTCTCTCTGTGACAGTGTGTGTGTATAAATGGGTAGTAACAGGCACCATGTGAATAATATCAAGTGTTTTCAACAAATAGTGAGAGAGAGAGAGAGAGAGAGAGAGAGAGAGAATTGGTAGCCTTCCCATTCACCTGACCTGACTTGACTTTACGGTTGCAGTCTAAACACAACTCTACTTAAACTTTAATGACCTATCTTGTAATCACGCCTCGGGCCACCAAGTGTATGTGTGTGTGTGTGTATGTATATATATATGTATGTATGTATGTATGTATGTATGTATGTATGTATGTAGCCTACAGTCACGTGCAAAAATCCGTAAAAACAGGATGATAGTAGTAGTAATAATAGTAACAATAGTACTAGTAAAAATAATAATGATAATAGTAACAATAATAATTGTAATAATAATAATAATGGTGGGTTGTTGCCTGGAATAATTTGGAGGAATCAATTACTCCAGATTTACCAACACTACTACACTACACCCTTGAACTGAATTACAAATACACAATACTATACATACATACATAAATATACATACATTAATTTACTTACATAATTATACATACATTAATTTACATAAATAATATACATAAATAAATATACATATATACTGTACATACATAAATAAATATACATACCATAATGTAAATGCCTAATTAAATATACATACTATACTGTACATACATAAATATACATACATACATCCTTTTATCATGTGGTAAAAAAATTGTCAATATACATACATACATACACCCATACATACAATACATACATACACCCATACATACATACCTCCAAACAAACAAACAAACACACACATACACATACACACATACATACATACATACATACATACATACATACATACATACATACATACATACATACATACATACATACATACATACATACATACATACATACATACATACATACATACATACATACATACATACATACATCCTTTTATCATGTGGTAACCAAAATGTCACTATTATTTTCTAACTAAGTGTTATTTTTTTCTTCTCCCTTTTCCCGCAAATGGCACGGATGAATAGTTTCAGGTCAGTGGTATAATCTATTTTTACTGGATGACATAATTTTATATATTCTACTACACACTCTATGCTACTTGTTGATGCTGATGCTTTGCTTATGTTATGTCTCTCTCTCTCTCTCTCTCTCTCTCTCTCTCTCTCTCTCTCTCTCTCTCTCTCTCTCACTGTTTATCGAATGTCTCTCTCTGCTTATGTATTGTATCTCCTGCTTATCGAATCTCTCTCTCTTATGGAATGTAGAGTTACGAACACATGAAACTTAGCCCCTTCAATTCAGTCCCTTTATAAACCCTCTCTCAGTAATGTATGTACCTTTCCAGATTTACGAAGGCTGTATTTACTGTATTTCCTCCCATGTATATTGTACTCGTGTATATAGAAGTATTTGTACCATAGTAATATGTTTGTGTTATAATGTAATACGTAGTAGTAGTAGTAGTAGTATCTCGAATAGGAGTTAATTAAGAAACCCTGTGATGTAGTCTGAAAATTGGAGGCAAATGAGTGCTTCAAACTTTGCTACGACACACATACACACACACATATATATCTAAGGAGCTTGTTTCGTGGTATAGTCAGGAGGAATCAGAAGCCTCCAATTTATCTCACACAATCATAGGGTCCTTATTAATAGTCTTGTAAACACACACACACACACACACACATCTGCACCTATCTGTCTGCCTGCTTGCCTATACTTACCTGTCTGTCTATGCATTTGTCTATAACTCTATATGTATCAATCCTTTATTATAAATCTGTGTATCTTCTTCTTAATTACTATCCCGGTGTGAAGAGGTTAACGAGGAAAAATGAACAAAAAAAAAGAAAGTACTGTGATTTCCACATTTTACTGTGAGATAAAGTCTAAGGTAATTTTCCAATATATTTCAACTTAATGTAGCCTAATCATTCATCAGTTTATTTTTTCTAAATAGGTTCTACGGTAATTATAATATTTTAATTTGATGGTTTATATTAGTTGTCTGCTTTAGACACATTTTTACCATTCTGGGTGTTGTTGTTTAATTTTGTTGTGCAATTCTCTTTTGAAAAAAAAAATATATATAAAAAACTATGGGTGTAATAATTCTCGTACGAAATATTTTAACACGACAGACGATGGATACTATTGATTAAAAAAAAAATCTTCAAAAAAACGTACTGTAGTATAAAAACTATGGGTGTAATTCTCGAGTGAAAAAAACAAACTGATAAAAAATGATTAAAAAAACTATGGGTGCAATTATTTTCGTGTGACCTAGTTTGTTTAACAGGACAGATGATGAATACTACTGATAAATAGGTTGTTGATTATTGGCGGGGTATCATGATAGAGTTGTGTTCACTGTGTGGTATGAGGTTTTTATGGCCAGGTATGTACAGCCACAATCAATATCCACCGACACTTTCCTTCCATTATACATGTAAATCAGTATCATATCAAAATACAGTATAATCATACAACAACACCTTACGTCAACTCAACCCCCTCAATTATTATCATGAGGTGCTGCAAAATAATACACATGTTGTTCTTTATTACCAAGATATTTATTTATTTCGAATGAAGGAAAGTGTCTGGTTATTTGATTATGGCTATACAGTCGGTGGCAAAAGTCATGTCGCCTCACTCAGCACTTCTTGAAGAAAAACATAAAGGATTATCATCAAACAAACAAACACATTCACCACCACACAGACTTACAAAAATATTCAAGGGTAAATCAATAAACTTCTCTATTTTTTCAGTTTACGTGTCTGTAAATCTTACATTTCCATACTGTATTGTATAGTTGGACACATGAATGGATAGTATAGTCCAGTAGGTGAAAGATACTTGTCCCATTTGATTAACCGGTGTCTATTATCAGGTACGGTACTTGCTTTTTATTACCATCCTCAATACTGACTTCTGCCCCTCCTAATTACCAACCCAACCAGTGTCTATTATCAGGTACTTGTTTTTATTACCATCCTCAATACTGACTGACTTCTATTTTTTGGCACTAAGGAACTTGATATTGGCAGAAATGGACCATCTTTCACTTGTTTGGTTGTACCACCCCTTCATGTGTCCAACTGTACTCTATGACTTTGTAGATGTGGCCACGGGACTTTTGCCACCAGCTGTACACTCGTAATACATAATTTCTGACCAGAGTGTGCGGATCAGAAAGCTTCGAATCGCCTTATATTGCTCATATCCCCACTCGCTGCACATAATATAGAGGCTGAGTTCGAATGCAGGGTATGTGTGTGTGTGGTGCCTGCTGTTTGTCTCTGGTCAGGGATTACGTATCACGAGTGTACAATACTGTCATTGTTGTCTTTCTCTTTGTAATGTAATCATATCAATACAGTATTTTTATTATTATTACTGTCATAGTGACGTGAGTATTTGTTTTTTCGAGTGGTTGAATTATTATTATTATTATGGCATTGAGTGATGCTTTGTAAATAAGTTATTACTGTATATATATTATATTATATACTGTACTCTACCCCCCCCCCTAATGAACCTCTTCCCACACCCCCTTAATGTCTCTAAGTATTCAAAGCACACCTGAATACATATTAGTAGTTATGCTCGTGACTGTTCACTACATATCTTGGGCCAGAACTATATATACCGGTATTTGATTTGTGTGAAAAGGGAGAGCACTATTAGCTTTGATTGCACAATTATGATATGGTAAGTTTATATTTATATTTATGTACAATATGTAGAGGCCAGATAAACACCTCACTTGCTTTCATACCCTTAGGGGATAGGCTGGTATACTTTGGGTACATTGGAGTGCCTTGATTCCTCCAAAGTATGTCAGGAAACAGGATCAGATGAACAAACATAATGGTGTTCTGTTGCTTGGAATAGATTGGAGGATTCAATTGCTCCAGATTTTCCAACACTTTCGATTTGTAAATATACACAAACAAGTTTTAAGTTTTTGTCATAATCTTGCTAACGGCCCGACAGGCAATCCAAAGCCAAACCATAACTCCCTCCCTTGGCAGAGGCTAAAAAAATCCTGACCTGGAACTCTCACAAACCAAACCCAACTCTTAACAAACATAACCTTAACAAACATAACCTTAACAAACATAACCTTAAAACATAACCTTAAAATCATAACCTTAAAAAACATAATCATAACAAACATAATAATACACAATCAAAATATAACTAACAAAACATAACAAACCATAATCATAACAAACATAATCAAACAAACAAAACATAACAAACATAATTATTTTAGGGGAATTATTGTGACTTTGTCTGAATACTACATGGGACCTGATGATAAAGGAATTAAAGTGACAAGACTTACTTTTGTGATTAATGTTTCTGTTGATGAATCCATGTCACTGCTGTTTATTTTTGTACTTTTTTATTTTTGAGTGAGATTACATTATTGGCTCATGGTTTTCATTCTCCACTTTCTCTCTCTCTTTCAGTTATAATTTACCAAGTTTCTTTTTTCTCCTCAGGTGCGGTTTAGTGAAAGGCGGAACTTTAGAGAGAAGGAGGAAAAAATCCGGTTAGTGTTTGACAACCTGACCCAACTGGACCACCCCAATATTGTCAAATTGCACAAGTATTGGATGGACAACAAGAATGACAAACCAAGAGTGAGTATCCTTATAATACTGTATTTCATTTTGAATACAGTACACTTGTGATACATAATTTCTGACCAGAGTGTGAGGAACAGAAAGCTTCAAATTGCCTGATATTGCTCATTTCCCCCACCCAGTACACCTATTGAGGCTGAGTTCAAATGCAGGCTATGTGTGTGTGGGTGTGTGTGTGTAGTGCCTACCGTTCGTCTCTGGTCAGGGATTACATATCACAAGTGTACAGTACCAGTTTAGACAAATAATGATGATTGGTAAAGTACCAGTACAGTACTGTACTTGAAAAGGAAAGATTCTTTTTGTAGAAAACTAGAAATTTAACATTACTTACAGTATACAATACAGTTCAATGGGTCTATTTAACACTGTATACAGTAGTGTAGTCAGGCCATTCATTGGTATGGTACAGTCGGCCTCAGGAATTCATATACACCACTGTGACATCAAGGGTTCATAACAACTAGAAAATTTAGTTCATTAAAACCCTAACACTAAAGTTTTTGGCTAATACTGTACTTGAATCAATCAGCAGAACAATGCTTACAGTATGTGCAGAATAAAGATACCCTTTAACCAACGCCCTGTGTATGAATTCCTGAGGCCGACTGTACATTGAGTGAATTTGTCAGATTCAAAGAAATTGTGTTGGTGAGACATGATGAACAAATTGTAAACACAAGTTGTGACAAATGTTCAGTTGATCATCTAGGCAACCAGTTCCTTTCATTGAATTTTTTTTTAGAATAACTGTAATAATATGTCGTCAGTAAATGGTTCTCTTCAGATTATTGTTATAATTTGCATTCTGTCTAGGTGCCATAATAAATACATCTGATTTAGACTTTTGTAGATGTTGACTTTTGTCCCTTTCTTTTTCTCAGGTTGTTTTCATCACGGAATACATGTCATCTGGATCACTCAAAAAGTTTCTGAAGCTGACCAAAAAGAATGTGAAGAAACTTCCTCTCCAGTCGTGGAAGCGCTGGTGTACCCAGATCCTCTCAGCTCTTAGGTGCGTTGGTGTCATCTGGTTTTGTACTCGGCATAAGTTGTTGCTCAGAATAGAATTAGGTTTAATGAAAGTCCTCAACATAAACTACAAGAGTAGAACTTATCGATAGGAGTGCTTGATATCCAATGTGTCTCTGTGTATCTTGTTGAACATAGAAGTGACGTGGAACATCTTCATTTTGTCTTAAAGTAAAGTTTTGTTCATTCAGGAGCTGGGTTGTCCATTTAAAATACAGTTCCAATTTTATAGTTATGTACAATATCTTTAAGTTCTCTCTTATTTGTTGTAGTTGAGAACAGCCGTTATTACATTTGGCAATTTTCCCTTCATAAATGTCCTTCGGCACATGCCCTAATATAATTAACCCAGTTTGAGTTTTCCTCAAAGTTTCTCCCTGGAAACAGAGGCTGTGATCCCAACAGGGTAGCTGGCCTACAGCTGTTGTGTTGTGAGGAGTCTTGAAGCCAGAAGTCTCCCTCACCCATCATATCAGTCCTGAACTATGGTAACTTGACACTGTTATTACCTCACTCCCTGGGGTACCAGGCCTGTCAGGTGATGTGTGTTCTTATTAACCTTGAACTGGTACCGTACAAGGTTTGCCCTTTGAGGCCCAGAGTTGGGATGGTGAGTGGTTGATGTGAAGGGACTCCAGGCCGACCAGACCAAGGATCTGCAGCAGAAATCAACGTGGGGGGCTTTTACCATTTACTATTATATTTGTTACAGTTACTTGCATTCGTGCTCCCCCCCAATCATCCACGGCAACCTCACCACCGACACCATATTTATCCAGCACAACGGCCTCGTCAAGATTGGCTCAGGTAAAGTTATTTACCAAATACTTTTTGGTTGAAGTAGATATAAGGTTTTTAGAGTGTAAGATTTTTATATGTGGAAAATAGTGACTTGTGACAAGTGCTACCCAAAGCTGATTATTTAAAATTTTGAAACTGCACCAATTAAGAGAAACTAAAAGTTCTAAACTTTAATCACTATCATATGATTATGGAAATTGTGATTCTAAATTTTTTGCATTACCAATAGTAAAAATCCCACAGTAAGCCTAAGCATGTTAGCTTGGCTACAATAAACTAGCCTTCCCTAATCACAATAACACGCAGCAGGAACTAATGTTACGGGGAAACAAAGTTGTTGTGTGTGGCTGTGATGGGAACAGCTGGTATGTGTGTGGGTGGTGGGCTGGGGTCAGTCTCGGAACATCCTGGTTGTAGGGAGCAGGTCACCCAGTGTTGGTAAGTGTGGGCAAATGTTCCCCTGACAATGAGGATGGAGTCTGAGAGAGCCACACCTCACTCCGCTCTGAGGGTATCACTTCTCAAGTCACGGAAGGGAAGAGTACTGATGATTGGTCCAATTTTTCAGTGGCTCCAGATCAGATCCATTCACATGTCAAGACCTGCAGGGATGACATGAAGAACATGCATTTTATTGCTCCAGAATATGGAAGTAAGATGATGAAATGTTTGACCATAACCTGCAGTATTATAATGTTATTTAATATATATATTGACTATTTACCCTCCTGTGTCAGACATTGCTTATGGTATTTTAATATTAAAAGATAATTGGATAGGCAATGTTTTTTATTAGTATGCTTTACTGTACAGGTACTGTATTTTGAATATACAGTTGCAGGACTTAATATGTTACATTAACTATGTACCCATATTATTTAAAAACATTAAAATGATATTAATATTAACCTGAGTATTTGTTGTTGGTTGTTGTCAGGTCCGTCACCACTCACTCCAGCCGTGGACATTTATTCGTTTGGAATGGCTGCCCTGGAGATGGCTGCTTTGGAGATCCCTGGTAATGGTGATACTGGCAATGTTGTAACACAGGAACAGGTACGACTCACTTCATGTTTATGGTGTTTGGTGACTCGGGTATAATTCTGGTATACTCTCCATTCATGTTTATTGTGGTTTGACTCTGGTATATTTCTGGTATACTGTCCATTCATTTTTATTGTTATTTATGGTGGTTGGTTGGTATACTCTTTGACTCCTTGATGTTTATGTTGCTTGGTATACTTTTATGTTGTGTAAACTCAACTGTATACACTTAATCTACAGCACTTTGAACCAAGATCTTTTGTATTATATATATTTTTAAAACTGGACGTGTAATAATAATAATAATAGTCTTTGTATTTTTTTGTGTAACTGGACGTGTAATAATAATAATAATGTCTTTGTATTTTTTTGTGTAACTGGACGTGTAATAATAATAATAATGTCTTTGTATTTTTTTGTGTAACTGGACGTGTAATAATAATAATAATGTCTTTGTATTTTTTTTGTGTAACTGGACGTGTAATAATACCAATTAATGTCTTATTTCAGGTGCTAAAAACTATACATTCCCTGGAGCACGAGCAGCAAAGAGACTTCATACAGAAATGTCTCAGTCCAGACCAGAGCCATCGTCCCAGCACCACCAAGCTGCTCTTCCACCCAGTCCTCTTTGAAGTCCATTCCCTAAAGCTCCTTGCTGCTCATGCCCTCATACACAATCCTAAGAAATGTAAGAAAATATAAATAAGGTTCTAAAATATATATGAGTTACATGGATTGCAAATTGTAAGGAAACACTTTCAGAGTATATAATATTATATTCAGTATATATATATGTATAAAGCAAATGCATTGTGGATATATATTTCTTTTAAGCCCATACTATAGGAGATATATAATAATACTACAGTATACATATATATACAACATATCTTAATTAAATTACAAACTAATTAAACTAAAAACTAATATGTATGTATGTGTAATATTTTCAGCCAACAAGTATATTGATAACTGTGTAGAAGACATGCTACAACACCAATATCACAGTGACAGTATAGTGGCTGAGATCAGACACACGAGTGGAGAACCAAGGTTATTTAGAATGTCTGATATTCCCGTCATGGAGAAGCTGGAAAAGTTCATAGAAGATGTGAGGTATGTTGTAGAATGGATTAATGAAGTGGGAAACTACTGTACTGTACTGTACACCTTAATTTACATTCATTTACTTGCTAATGTCACATACAAATTACAGCCATCAACATGTGATAAATTATTTCTGTACTGTAGACTTTTGTACATTAATTAATTTTAATATTACTACGGTAGCTGTTTTATGTGTTGATGTTATTTATCCATAAACAAATTAAAGAATGAAAGTGTGGAGGCTACCTTACTGTTGTGTTTAAGGTTCTCCTCATGTAATACACTACTATAGTCACTTGTTAACAAACGGTTACAGTGTATGTTTTGTTGTGTATTATATATGGTGTCACTCTTCTTATAGCTCAAACCCCAGTGTATAATAAAAGGTATGATGTAGTGAAGCTGCTATACAATGAACGGATTAATTAATAAACGGTTTAAATAATCTATGTACATTTATAAGCTCAATCCCCAGTGTAAAATAAAAAGGTATGATGTAGTGAGGCTTCAATACAACGAATGAATCAATGAACGGTTTAAATAATACGAATACGTGTGTACATGTTTACAGGTTTGGGATCTACCCTCTGACAGCCTTCAGACTCCAGCAGCCTCCACCATCACGTCCGAGGGCAATCTCACCCGAAGCCGTTGATCCGGTGACTTCAGAAGCACCGGAATCTATTGACATGGAGACCAGAAAAGTTATCAATATGATGTGTAACATTAAACCCAATGAAAATGGCCATGGATTGTTTGTATGTATATGTCATTGTATTTGCTATTGAATTAATCTATACTACTTGTTACTACTTATACTTATACTTATTACATATACAGTACACAGTAAATATCTTGATAATAAAGAACAACACATGTATGATTTTGCAGCACCTCATAATAATAATAATAATTGAAGGGGTTGAGTTGATGTAAAGTGTTGTAAGATTATAGTTTGAGTGGTGGGTGTGTGGGGGAGGAGCCTTGTCCTTTATCTATATTTTCCTTCAACACGTAGTCTAGATTAACGTAGATAAACAGGTAACCTCTTAAAAGGTCACTGTATGGGCCTCCTGTTGCCTGTACTTCCTCTGTATTTGTACGATGGAAGGAAGGTGTCGGCGGCGGTTATTTGAGTGTGGCTTTACCTCATATTTTGTCCATCCCTCATTGTGTTTAGGGTTATTAGAAAACTAGTGACACACAGTGCTTTATTTCCAGATGACCATATCCTTACGCTTAGAAGACAAGATGAACCGGCAGCTGTCCTGTGTAATAGAAGATGGGGAAGGTGCATCATCCCTCACTGATGAGCTCGTCAGATACGGCTTCATTAGTCAGGTCAGTTTTTTTTTTACCATGAGGATACTTAAAGAGGGTGTGGGAATAGTGAGACAGGCTGTGGGGGGTTTGGGGGGGGAGTAAGGGAACAGGCTTGGGGGGGTGCGGGAGTAGGGGGACAGGCTTGGGGTGTGTGCGGGAGTAGGGGGACAGGCTTGGGTGAGGGGTAGAAAGCCTGTCCCCTATTCCCACACCCCTAAGCCTGTCCCCCTACTCCTGCACCACCTAAACCCCCCCCAAGCCTGACCCCCACTAATCCCACACACCATAACTGTACACACACACACACACACACTACCAGACTTACAAGACGTAAAAAAAAAAATGTTAGATGTACCGTTGTTTCAGGTGGACCGAGATGAAATAACGAACCTAATAGATGAGCAGCTGTTTCGCATCAGGAACGACACGAGGCCAACAGGTCACAGTGACAGCCGAGGCAACCTACTACAAGGAGGTGAAGATGGTCTCAGTGTGATTCATCCACCCACCATCACCACAGCCACCAGATAACACCCATAATCCTACTACCTACTCTCCTTTGGGCTACATTTACATAGCTTTTCTTTTTTTGTCTGCCATATACTCTTCTTCCTATAAACTAAACATTACTAGAGTGACTTTAGTTTAACTGGATAAGATGATGGTATGCCAACATTTCCTACAAACTAAAGCATAAGAGTGACTTAGTTTGACTGGATGAGATGGTGGTATGTCAGTCAATAGCTTTGTGAATCTGGCCCCTTTCTCTTTAAGTAAAGCACAGTCTCACATTATCATAATTATATACTAACTACTTTTTTTATACTAGGTGAATGCTTCGTCAAGACTCTATTTTTGTTCTTGAGACCGGATGGATGGAAGGTGGTGTGTCAAGTTTGCATTTATATATATATGGGGGTGTGACAGATAGATAAATAAACACACAGACAGATAGATAAACAGACAGACAGACAGACAGACAGATAGATAAATCAACACAGACAGACAGATAGATAAACAAACACACACAGAGAGACAGACCAAGCAAGTGAATGATGGTTATTCTTGCTGACTGGTGGATTGCTCAGATAAAATTTACTACATTGATTAATTAATATCACTCACTCACATCAACAAATAGGAAACAAAAACAAAAACTACATATGGTATATAAAAAGTTTCACCATTTCACACCCTATTTCCTATTATCCCCCAGAAGAAGTGACCATTAATTAAAGAGAAGGTAGTATTTTGTTAATGAGTTGAAGGAGATTAAAATTCCTACAGAACATGTCAAGCAAACAACAAACTAGTTCAGTTCAGTTTAAGGGGGTGTGGGAGTAAGGGGACAGACTTGGGGTGGGAGGGAGGGGGTTATGGGGGGACAGGAATAGGGGACAGGCTTTCTACTACCCCCCCAAGCCTGTTCCCTTATTCCCGCATCCCCCAAAGCCGGTCCCCCTACTCCCACACACCCCAAAACCCTCCCCAAGCCTGTCTCCCTATTCACAGATCCCCCAAGCCTGTCCCCCTATTCCTGCACCCACCCAACCCCCATCACATGGCCCCAAAATAAACAGACTTATAGCGATTAAAGAAAGAGTCGTGTGTGTGTGTGTATGGTGGGGAGAGTTTAGTTTTATACAAGTTTTATTTTATAATGATAATTAATTATAATTATTATTATTATTATTATTATTATTATTTAGGTATTATGGATACAAGAAGTGACCTCCCTCTAGCATTGTGATATTGACATGTTTTTGGATAAGACATGTTTTTGGATAAGACATGTTTTTGGATACGACATGTGTTTGGATAAGACATGTTTTTGGATAAGACATGTTTTTGGATAAGACATGTTTTTGGATCCCCCCAGAAGTGACCATTAAAGAGGAGGTAGTAGAATTTTGTTGATGAGTTGGAGATTACTAATTCCTACAAAACAGTCTTGACCACAACCAGGTCTTGGCAACACTGTGTAGTTAGTTGTTCTGGCCAAGCACAACACAACACGGTGGTAGAGTTTCTTACAGTAACCTCACATAAAATTAGTCCACGAGTTGCAATACAGTTTTGAGAAATTGGTTCGCCTCCATCTTACCAGTAAAATGTTACCCTCCTTTTTATATGTTAAGGTTTTTCCCTCCCCCCCAACAACCCCTTCATCCAATTCTTTACCTGCTCTATGCTTAAGCCAAATAGGTACCAATAGTTTCTCACAAGTATACACTAGTTTGTAGCAAGATGATGACTGCCTATACTGTATATATACGAAACAGATAGACTAAGTGAGTTTAATAAGGAAAAAATATGAGCTCATAATTATTCTACTGAGAAATGTGCTATAAACTCTATCTAGTATTATCTACTTGGTTGACCAATTTGGTTTTGTGCTGTGGGTTAGAGGCTCTTGAATAGATGAGAGCAGGAAGAGTCAGATTTACTCATTTCAGTATCAGTCAATTGTTTAATGCTTTGTTTCCCATCATGGGATTAGCTATGGCTATGGAAGTTCATCTATGAAATTCCATGTTATGTAATTGTCTTGAAGTATTCCATTAAATAAACTTTTATTGGATGAATTTTGATATATTTTACTGGAAAAAGGACATATCAGTAAAGTATTCTGGCTAGAGCATTTAAAAAAGTGCTAATCTGTTGTCACTTGTGGTAAGATATGTTTATCAGGATGTGTGGCATTGATGTAAATCTTGTTAAGGAGGTAACATTATCTGTATGACATGGAGGCTACTAATTTCTCTAAAACTGTGGTAAGAAGTAGGTTTTTCTGAATGTGTTCCCTGTTTTGTGACACAGTTTTGAGTTGTGAGTAGTCTCCACAGTTTGCAAACTTTTACCTTCACCTCCCATAAGCCATGTGCCTGTACACTTATTAAGAGGATCTGAAATATTTTGGGTTCATAATAATATAGCATCTATTACCCTTTGACTGTGGTGGTTGGTTTGTGTAGAAGAAATTATATTTATGTTGTGTGAAGAAGTATTGACTACTTACAAAGAGTACATGTATGGCAGTACTGTATAAGGAAAGTGTTTATTAGTTAATGTCATTGTATAACCATTGTTGTCAGTAAAAACCACCAGTCATTGTAAGTGAGCAGTGATAAACATAAAAGGAAAGTGTTGGTAGGCGTTTCTGGCTATCAACCAACTATATGTAAACAGTGTGAGGCCAAGAATACACTGTTGTCAGGAGGTGTGTATGTTTATAAATAGGAAATATATGTTTACTGAGTGGGTGAAGTATACCTGTACTGTATACTGTTTAAAAGTCAGACCAGTCTTCTCTGATATTTTTGTAGTATCATTCCCAGCATTGATATATTGTGCTTTAATTTGCTAATATTTACCCTCTTTAATTCATATGTTATTAAGTTGAAAGTGGCTACCTTTCTCTTTGTAATAATATCTCTTATAGCACTATTTTTGTCCTGGCAAAAATGTACTGGCTTCCACACTTCATTTCATAGCCTGTATTGTATCTTTACATTGTTGTTATCTACATTTTATTATCACGGGAATTACTATAAACATGTAGGCTCTATGGCTCTATATAGACTCTACCTGGATAAACACATCTGATATAATTCAGTACATTCTACCCACAGGTTTATCACATCACGGTATTTTTTAATGGGTGCTTCACACAGCTTTTAATTAATTGGCTTGTATGGGCAAAAATTATTATTATGAAGTCATGCATCTTTCCCTCAAGTCATTTGGTATTAGTTGTAAAAATGAAGTGTTAGTAAAAATTTTCCCACAACGCTGCATCATTGTGAGATTAAAAGTGTTCAGTCATGATTTATTGCAATATATTTTTTCAATAATAAAAGTGAAGAAAACAAAAGTGTATGTGTACATATAATGGCTGGATATGATTATGAATAGTGAGTGGGTTTAGTATGTCTCTGTGATGGTACCTTGAATGATAGGAGGTCAACTCACACAAATAAACAAAGGAAATAGAACTTGTAATTATTCTTCTTAGTTTCTGGGTTGATTTTGAAATTTGGTCAAACAATATATTTTCTAATGTAACTGAGATGTGTATGCCATATTGAACTTGTAACCAGGTACAGTATAGGTTAAGTTGTCACATAATTTGAAAACTAATTGGTACATTTTTGCCAAGATAAGAAAGAGAATGTGGTGTTATTATTCATGCTAGGTTTTCATATGTAATCACTGGCGATACATACAGTATTCAATAATTGTATATGTTCAGGTAATTTTGTTGCAGTACTTATCATTTTGATAAAAATATTTGAAAATTGGTAATAGTATTAAAGAGCCTTTTAGAGGTGTAATTGTTGATTGAATTCCAGAATGTAGTGTTCTTCTTTTCTATTTTTCTATGTTTATGAAGTGAACTCATTGTTATAAGCTATTAAGTTTTATACATTATTCTCATTGACATAAGTCAGGAAAGGTTACCATTATGAATATACTGGACTGTAAAGGTAAACAAACTTTATAGTTTTTTTTTGTTAAGAGGTTGATGTTAGTGTTATTAAGCCGTATACCCTGGAGATTAATTAAGGAATATAAACTTGATAGCTTTTGTTTTGTAAGTTTTATGGCCAGTGTATTAATTACCAACTACACTCACACTCACACTGGGAAGTCAAAACAACAAAGGCACAAACACTGCTTCATAACACTGGGAAAAGATAACCATAGATAATACATTTTGGGGTATAAGGATTAAAAATAGGAAGCTACGAACAATGTCTACATCAACAGTCTTATGGTAGTATATAATTCTTTTGGTACATTGGAGTGCCTTGATTCCTCCAAAGTATACCAGGAAACAGGACCAGAAAAGCAAAAATAATACTTTTGTTGTTGTTGCTTAGAATAGTTTGGAGGATTCAGTTGCTCCAGATTTACCAACACAAAACTTCCCCCTTAACTTTACTTTTTTGTGTGTTTCATGGTGTGTGTACAGAAATTATTGTAGATGGATTTTTAACCCTTAAACAATGGCTAACATCATTGCAATCTTTCTTGAAGTATAACAATCAGATTACTATTATAATTGAAGGGAATCGCCCATACCCAAACAATCTACTCACAGAAAAAAAGTCTTGTGTAACTGTACAAGATAAATTTTATAGGAGTTTCTTCTTCTGCATGCAAGGAAGTTATTAATGTTCATGTAAAGTTGTATTCTCTCTTTCAGCCATCTATATGCATTCTTGCTCAAGATTTCTCTTCAGGGTAACAGTAAAGTACACTCGCAATACGTAATTTCTGACCAGAGATGAATGGCAGGCACCACACACACACACACACACACACACACACACACACACACACACACACACACACACATACCCTGCATTCAAACTCAGCCCCTCTAGGTTTACTGGGTGGAGAAATGAGCAATACCAGGCAGACTATATTCGAAGCTTTCTGCTTCTCAGACACTGGTCAGAAATTATGTATCATGAGTGTACTTCTAGCTATGGTATTTAGAGGGTCAGTGATGTCAAGAAATTTGAAGTATCATAATTATCCTTCATAGTGTGGCACAAAGCAATTCCTTTATCATATCAAAGGAATCTGTTTTATAGTGTTGCATAGAGGAATTCACAGCCTTTGATACAGATCAATTCTTTTGAACCAAAACATTCAGAGAAGCAACAATGCTTTAATGAAATGTCCACTGCAGAAGACCTGTGATATAATGTGAATATATTAAAAAAAATGCTTTTAAACACAGATAGCCAAATGATAATAAGAGCTTTGACACATAGGGTCATCATAGAGTTGAGTTGTACTGTTTTGATCCTGACTATTAGAAAGCTTCTGTGTTATACATAATAGTTCTTGTATGCATACATAGCAGAGTAGAGAGTTAACTTCATATAAGATGAATTAATAATTTTGTTTGTTCAACCTCTTAACACAACAGGTCTATTTAGTTACTACTTGGCCTGTGGTAGCAAATAATTACAAAACCCAGAGAAAATTTGTTGTGAATTTAAGTAAAGGAGCAAGTGGAGAATGAAGTGGAATATAAGTTTGTATTACATCATCAGGGGTATATAGATTGTATCTCGTTTTCTCAGTAGGAAGTCTCTTATTAGATTGCATGTTAAGTATATATTGTAAAGTATTGTACTTGGGATCACAGTTGCAAATTTAGCTGTTTGCCTCGGTTGATGGTGTAAATTTCTGAGACTTCTTAATTAATACTTTTTAGACCATCAAAAACTAGTAATGGAATAGTTGATTAAGTATTATTTACTTTTATTAAATTTCCCTCAAGATCTTATAAGCAATGATAATTAATTTACATAATGAGAGAGGCCAAGCCGTTTTCAACAAGTTTGAGGTTGTTAATTTCTCCAAACTTGTGTAACATAACTTCTGTCATAACTCTTCTTTATTATGTTCAATTTCAAGTACTGTATCATGCAGTTCTGATGATGATCTATGCATGGAAATTTAACTAGGGATATTTTTAGCTATGTATTCAGTAATATTTTCATTTTGAAATAATTGTAATACGATATAATTTTGAGGTTGTTATTACCATATTTTTAGTTATGTATTCAGTAATATCTTCATTTTGAAATATTTGTAATAGGATATAATTATGAGGTCGTTATTACCATATGGTTACAAACCGCCAAATGAAATCCAATACATCCTCACTAGGCTTAGCTGTAACAAGGGTGTCAGTGGCCAGAAAAGTTACCTGGACATACAGCAAGTTTGGACTGTGTTTGTTGTGGGTTTCATTTATTAGTTTGTGGGTCGATTCCACAATCGTTGGTATTGGTTTGTAAACTATTATCTAAGAATAAATGTGTGATTCTGGCCTTGGTGTGACAAAGGGCCAAAGGCATACCATACTGTGATGTGAGTAAACCCCAACAGAAGTGGTAGGAATTATAAAATGATGATGAGTTGTTGTAAAACTTCTAGACAATGATGGGTGAATTCCTGTGCCATAGTAAAATGTCAACCATTACAGTAGTCTCGGTATTTTATGAAAAAAAAAACTAAGCCATTGTTTACTGGTTAATTGGAAGATTTTGTTTATTCTTTTCTTTTTAAGGATCAGGAGTGCTTGCTTCCAAAAGAAAAATGATCTGGCATCAGAAAATTGCAAGCCATCAGGTATTGTCTAAGAATTACCGTATATGCCGGCATACAAGATGACCCCCAAACTCCTATGTTTTTAAAGGTTGTTCATTCTAAAAGGTTAGGCCTAATAGCAGGAGTGTATTGAGTGAGGAGTTGACAAGTTCTGTTTACACCAATAATTCATGAGTTTCTACTCATACAAATATATTTCCTCAGTTTATATTAATTATTATTTGTAATTTTCTGATACAATCACTTGCACTTTTCACCATATCAAATGTCTACCGGGATGTGTTAAAAGTATGAAAAATGCCCGTATTGAGAAGTTATTCACTATAAAGGGGTTAGGCTTATCACCAGTGTATCAAGCCAGCGTGAATGAGTGAGGTGGAAATTTCAGTTATCACAAAAACTCATTGAATTTTCATTCGTGCACAAACATTCCTTAGTTTGTATTAATTAATTTTGGTAATTTCTTTGAAAAATCACTTGCACTTAATATTAATTTGCTCATAGGTATGCCTTCACCACTACAATTCAAGAGCTAAATTTTTTACCCGGCGTATAAGACGACCCTCGATTTTCAGAGCACTTTTTATGGCTTCAAAAGTCGTCTTATACGCCGGCATATACGGTATATAAAGGTGTAGGATAAGTATCTGACTGACAGTGACAACCTTGTCACTTATGCTCTTCAACTGTGCTTTGTATAGAATCATGAATGCATAAATTTAAGAAATTACTGTAGTTCTGAAGATCTGTCACTGTTTCTATAGAAAATGTCTCGGATACTGAAATGAGATTAGGAATAAAATGTTGGTAAGATGGATTAATTGGTCACGTCCAATTTACCAAAGTTTATGTGAAATGTCTAGAATGACCAACTGTTCAGATGTATAATAAGAATAATCATAAAAATATCTATTGCATTTATGGATACACAGAAATGTAGTATTAATTTACATTGAATTTATTGAATAAGGAAAGCATTGAAGAGGACTTATATATATAGGATGGTTTTAGTGTGTTTATTATTAGTTTCATAAGTTTCACAGTGATATATTAATTGAAAATAATGAATGATAATGAACACTTGGCTAAACACACGTGGCCAATCACATGTACTCTAATGTAGTCTTATACTTACAAGCATATTGTTCACAGGCTTAATGTTGGAATATTGTATATTTCTTGCATTTGGCCTTAATTTTTTGCTCAATGTTGTATCTCCCAATGATAATGAAAAATGTGTTGGCCACAGATGGGTAGTGCTTGTAAGAAAAGCTTGTTCACTTGGTGCAGCAGCAGCAC
This sequence comes from Petrolisthes manimaculis, assembly GCA_034508575.1. Taxonomy (NCBI): domain Eukaryota; kingdom Metazoa; phylum Arthropoda; class Malacostraca; order Decapoda; family Porcellanidae; genus Petrolisthes; species Petrolisthes manimaculis. The sequence continues at coordinate 28,516 of JAWZYT010004274.1, forward strand.
AAGCTGCCAAAAGTAGGCTTTGGCTACAATTTAGCTTTTCTGTGAAAAGCTTAATTTGGTTACATATTGCAGAGGGTATCTGATATGTCTAGGGAACTTCTATGTAATTTTGCATGTTATACACAGCCTATGTAACTACACTTAAAGACCAAACCTGGTCAAGCTGCTACATACAGTTTCTTTATGTTACAGTTGTACACATCAGTAGGCCCTATATATAATTTCATATTTCACCTGGTATGACAATAATAGAACCTACCATCACTATAGTCAAATATTTCATTTAAGAAGTTGATGTAAAGTATCAGACATAAACATGAGATAAAACAGCACTGAACTTGATCAGGGTTACATTTTCTGTCATGAATCTAAAATCAGATTGAAAGGAAATATTTACGTAGAAACTAAGTTAATGATATATTAATGTAATACACAATGCATGAGAATATCAGTAGTTTGCTTCTGGATGACTTGAGTTATGCCTGGACAAACTCCAAATATGTTCACCTTCCCCCAAACTACTCAGCACCTCATTGCTGTTTACACATCACTACAGTACAGAGGTTGGCAGTGTGTGCTCTTAATTGTAAGCAGCATACAGTACTGTACACTATATAGCTTACTGTTACATTCCAATTCACACTAGAATTCCATACTGCGAGTAAACAGCATGATTGGATGAACATATGATACTAATTAAGCAGCTGCTGACTACTCACATCTTTGTGTATTGTGTTAGGTTTGATAATGGTGTTAATTAATTATTGGAAGAAAACAAGTACTGTACTGTCATAGTAATATATTTGATTGATACAATTTTCATAAAAAACAACAATGTAGAACAAGATATACGAGTGCTATTATCTATCTCCTTCAGCACTAAATGGTAGGGTAAGAATTCATTTTGTTTCCATCAGATACAGTACAATATGTTTGTGTTGTAACCAAGCGTGAGATTTACAATATTACCATGATAATGAGATATACAGTTGAGCAAGTAGAAAGTGCAAGAAAAAAATGATTGTACTTGGCAATATATATACAATATTTTTTTTAAATTAAAACCCTGGTATTATCAATGAATCACCAAGACTCCAAAACCAATGTAAAGTGAAATGTAACAGACTGAAATTTTGAGTGGAATGCTACATGTGGCCATATACACTCATATTTTATTTTCCCCTCCCCCTCATGTTTCTCTCCTTTACATACTCTTCCACTCTGTTCTGCCTCTCACACCAGGTCCCACAACTTCACTTCCATACACCTTCTTTACAAACTCCTCACCTTACATTCTCTCTACATGTCCAAACCACCTCAAAGTATTACGTTTCACTCTCTCAACCACTCCACACTCAATACCAATTGCCTTCTCACTCATACCACATCTTTTATACACACTCTCATTACTTTCTCCATCCCACCTAGTAAGTCCACATGCACCTCTCGACTGATGAGCCCTACTCCATGTCCATGTCTCTGATGCATATGTCAGTGTTGGCAGGATTATACTGTTCCTCAGTCCCCTCTTCACCTCCATACTCACACTTCTACCTTTCATTATCCTCCCCAGTGATCCTACTTGCTCAACTGTACATCTCCAGAAAGGTTATACATGTACTGTACTGGATTTCACAATGTCATAATTGAAAGAATCAACAACTGGTTAGGATGTGCTTTGCAGCTCCAGGTTTTGTTTCAGTCTTGGTCATGCTGTATACTGTATTACATTTTTATGTTCCCTGCTGCAGATTTGTAAAAACACAGCTCTTAATTAAATGAAATTAGGTAATTATATATTCAGACCTGTGTATCATTAACATTCTGTAATGACATTATTAATTTTTTGAAAACACATTACTCCACTACAAAAGCTATTGTGGTTGAAGTGAAAAAATCCTTTAATTTAACCAACCTGATTGGTATTGAATCCATAGGTGAAGTAGGTCAGTGATAGACTAGACATTCCTCCAGCACTGGTGTGGTCAGAAAGTCAGAGAGGCAGCAGCAATTTAACTTTCCTGAAAAAGTTTGATATGTTTATCTCCTTCTGACACCCAGGATCCAACACCTACATGAAGTTTTGAATACCCAGAATTTATGTCCTCTTTCATTATTATTAACCTGACCTTTACCATCTATTGATTGAAGTTTACCCCTTACTACAAAATAACCCATTATACTTTTTTTTTTTCCAAGAGCATACATGAATGAAGTGTGGATACTGTTAGAGAGACAAGTCATGAGTGAAAGCAATGAGTAAAATGACACCGAGATGGATATGTGGAATGTAAAAAGGAAAACCCTGGTGTTGGATAGTGACTTACAGTGAATGAAGACTTAGAGGTTAGCTAATAAATGTGTATGATGAGTGAAGTGGAAAGGAACAAACTAGAGGTTATGCTAGTCAGAAGGATGGATCTGAGAGGTGTATAAATGAGGTAAGAGGGACACACACAAGAGGTGGAAGAGAATGAGGTGAAGGAGGCAAGAGGTACAGCACAGATACATTTGTATAAGGGGAAGGGGAGTAAGGAGGAGTGTGGTAGTTATAGGGGAATAAGCCTTCTTAGTGTACCGGGGAAGGTGTATGGAAAGGTTCTAACTGAGAGACTGATGGAAGTGACAGGGAATAAAGTTGGTGAGGAGCAGAAAGGGTAGAGGATGTGTGGACCAGATATTTGCATTAAAATCGATAGTGGAGAAATATATAGGGAAGGGTAAGAAGTTGTATGCTGCCTTCATGGACTTGGAGAAGGCATACGATAGGGTTGATAGGAGAGCTATGTCAGAGGTGTTGAGAATATATGGTGTTGGGGGATCTCTACTGAAAGGTATTGAGGCTTTTTATGCAGATGCAAAAGCATGTATGTGTGTGGGTAGAGGGTGATCTGAGTGAGAGTTTTAATATTAGGGTAGGGCTGAGACAAGGATGTGTTATGTCACCATGGTTGTTCAATATATATATGGATGGGTGTATGAGAGAGATGAAAGCCAAAGTAAATGGTCTGGGGGTGAAGTTGAGGCTGAATGAAGTAAATTGGTCCTTGGCGGCAAGTTTGTTTGCAGATGACACTGTGCTGAGAGTGAAAGGGAGTTACAGAGAGTGGTGGACGAATTTCAGTCTGTATGTAAACGAAGGAAACTAAAGGTGAATGTGGGTAAAAGTAAAGTGATGGCGTTTGAGAGAGCAGAAACTGAAGTGATTGACTTTGCTACACCTTACAGAGTGGAAGTACCAACTGGGACGAAGTGTGAGATAACCCTGAGGGGTGAGAGGATGGAGGAAGTGAAGGAGTTTAAGTACCTGGGGACAGTTATGTGTAAACATGGAAGTATGGAAGGAGAAATAAGGGAGAGCAGTGAAGGGTAGACAGGTCATAGGATCACTGGGGAGGATAATGAAAGGTAGAAGTGTGAGTATGGAAGTGAAAAGGGGACTACGAAATAGTATAATCTTGCCAACACTGACGTATGTGTCGGAGACCTGGACATGGAGTAGGGCTCATCAGTCAAGAATAGGTGCTGTGGAAATGAGTTACTTGAGAGGTGCATGTGGACTTACTAGGTGGGATGGAGAAAGTAATGAGTGTGTATAAAAGATGTGGTATGAGTGAGAAGGCAATTGGTATTGAGTGTGGAGTGGTTGAGAGAGTGAAACGTAATACTTTGAGGTGGTTTGGACATGTAGAGAGAATGTAAGGTGAGGAGTTTGTAAAGAAGGTGTATGGAAGTGAAGTTGTGGGACCTGGTGTGAGAGGCAGAACAGAGTGGAAGAGTATGTAAAGGAGAGAAACATGAGGGGGAGGGGAGGGCTTGACCAAGTAAGGAGGGAGTATTTGAACAGGGAAGACTGGAGACTTTTCCCGGAGGGAGTGAGGTGTCGGAGCTATAGATAGGCTACGAAAGACCAAAAACAGTATTTGGTCACTCTAGATTTTCCTTTTGGCTATGGGAGACCAAGAAAACCTAAAATTCCCCTATGATTTTAAATGATGGTGTTCGATTATTAACTCTTGTTTGTATACGGTATACATTAAACATGAATTTACAGTAATTGGCATATTATAAAGTTGGGAAATACTGATCTTCCATACCTGAATGTTATGTCAAAAATGTCTTATTCTTCCTCTCCAATGCTCAGAGAAAATAAAATAAATAATAATAATTTTGTAACATCCTACTGTACCTTGGATGTCATAAGACCAGAGGCAAGTTACTAACATGGAAACAGGGAGAGAGAAAAAGACAGGAAGGAAGGAACAACAGTAAGTATAGTTGGCCACATGAATTCTTACACAAAGCATATGGAAAGAGAAATTATTATTATTCTGAAAGTACTGCACTAAATGGTCTACCAAGTGACTCAGTGATTACCAAAACAATAAGTCTAATATGTAATAATAATGTTGTGTTGCAGTTACATAGTCTTTCATTTTCTGTGTGTTGTAAACTCTTGAAAACAACAGCGTGTACCAATTCCTGTGGTCAACTGTACAAAGGATAAAGAAAGAAAGGAGGGACAGTTGAAGAGCTGATAGGGAATAACTCTGGACCAAAGGGGCTTCAAAACCTCATATAATGAGTACTGGCCACAACTCTACAGGTAATATAATTTTATGAACAAGAAACAAAGACCTCATAACAAATAACCAAAACAAATAAAAAAATAATCTTTCCCCAAGCAAGGGACATTTAGTACAACAGTACAATATATCCTCCATTTTATCCATCACTGTACTGTACTGTACTATATACTGTATAGTATAAACTGAACCATTGAACTATAATCACCCATCCTACTCTTCCAAGTAAGGGATTCTTCATAACAACAGAACAATATATTCTCCATTTTGTCTATCACTGTACTATATACAGTATAAACTATTCTACACTTCTTATTTAACCAAGTAAAGATGTATCAGGTCCCTCATTTAATTATTAGTTTATTTGGTCATTATAATGCAATGCAAGACAAATGTCAACAAACATTTACACAACTAAGTATTTATCTGTAACTTACAAATACTGAAATGTACACAATATATGTAGCTAATATCATACACCATTACTTAAGAGGGAAATTAATGCATTTATGTCAGGATCAAAATATACTAAATGGAATATTGTATAAGGTAAAAGATAAAGGTGCAGTACATATAATACTTACATATATGGTAATAATAGAAGGTAACAATGCTGTCAATGTTTGTACTTGTTACTGAGGTTGTGTTCTGGACATGTGAATACAGCTTGAGTATCCTGCAGTTGTCATGGCAGTAATAAACAGCTTGAGTATCCTGCTTGGCCTTGATGTTGTTGTTGTTGTTGTTGCCTCCATCATTGCTGTTCTGTCACTGTGGATAAATAAATATTATATAAACACAAAGCTTTGACTGACAACACTTTTAATTCTTTTCCACAGTACAAGTGTGTGTTGTCTCCAGTGTAGCACCCATTAATTAACACTGCTCAACAATTTCCTCCGCAATGCCCCATTTTGTAATTAGCCTGACCTTACCTAACCTAACCTAGTCCAAAGCAGACTACCGGGACCTAACCTGGACAAACTATAGGGAAATAACCGTGGTAAAGTACAGGAAATGACTGGGGCAAAATACTGACACCTAGTTGGATCTGGCAACACTGCTACAAAATGGTAATTCTTTCAATAAATACTGTACCAAAATATACATACAATACAAAAAGATGGCTAGGCAGTTTCTTGGTAGGAAAAGTATACCACACCCACACCTACACACACAAACACTAACATGGCACAACACACACACACACACAAACACTAACATGGCACAACACACACACACACACAAACACTAACATGGCACAACACACACACACACACAAACACTAACATGGCACAACACACACAAACACTAACATGGCACAACACACACACACACACAAACACTAACATGGCACAACACACACACACACACAAACACTAACATGGCACAACACACACACACACACACACACACACTAACATGGCACAACACACACACACACACACACACACACACACACACAAACACTAACATGGCACAACACACACACACACACACAAACACTAACATGGCACTACACACACACACACGCCAAGGAACATCAAAACCACACCCAGTACACGATAATGATCACATACAAATACTATCCTATCTTACACCTTGCCCATCCCAAACTAATCTCCAGAAACATATCCATATTCAAATCATTCATCCCTCCATCCAAACACTCAAAAACGACACTCAGATGCTTATAATTATGACCTCCTGACATCCACCCATCAGAATATCCATACTCGAAACATTTCACAATAACATATGCCTATTATTATGATCTGACATCCACCCATTTGAATATCCATACTCGAATCACTCCCCAATCTAACTACAGTATAATTATGACAATCTGACATCCACCCATCTGAATGCCCATACGTTAATCACTCCCCAATCTATATGACAATCCACCAATCAGAATATCCATACTCGAATCACTCCCCAATCTAACTACAGTAGCTATATGACAATCTGACATCCACCCATCTGAATGTCCATACGCTAATCACTCCCCAATCTATATGACAATCCACCAATCAGAATATCCATACTCGAATCACTCCCCAATCTAACTACAGTAGCTATATGACAATCTGACATCCACCCATCTGAATGTCCATACGCTAATCACTCCCCAATCTATATGACAATCCACCAATCAGAATATCCATACTCGAATCACTCCCCAATCTGACATCCACCCATCTAAATATCCATACACGAATCATGCACTAATCATTCCAATCCCTCCACACCAACACTCAGATGGTTATATTATGACCATCTGATATCCATCCATCTGAATCCCAGGCCTTATTACTGTACAGAGCCTTCCAATATTCCTCTTATTATTCCAATACATTTAATGATATATATTCGGTAAATATTGAAAGAATTTCCGTTAATGCTTATGTTACTTTTTTTCTACCTTCTAAGACTATTTTCTTCTATGGCATTTCCTCCACAAAATATATTCATATACCAGATGGTAACACTTACTGTACATTTATAATTACATATTGATATATAAATAATCATCACTTAACTTACTGTTTTATGGCATCCATTTTTCCTCTTGGGGTTGGTGAGATGTCAAGAACATTTTCCTGGTTTTCATGTCTATTTAAACACAACATACACATCTTTCCTATCGTATGCCTTCTCGTGTTATTACCTGGTCATATAATGCATCGCTAATGTGAATTTGGGAAACTGTACATGCTAAAAAATAAGTTTGTTTACGTTATAACAGTGTCAGTAGTCAACCTCACAGGCCTCACTGACAGGTGGATGACTCCGAGCAGTGTTGCCAACTTGTCAGGTGTGAATGATGGTCCAAATTTCCCCAGTAAAGCTGGGGAAATTTGGACCATTTAACATGAAAATTTCCCTTTTTACCTCAATAATTCCCTGTTTATTCTTTTTGGTATTTTGTCTGGTAGAAATTTCCCCATTTACTCTTGCCATTTCCATCACTTCAACATGAGAATTTCCCTTTTTACCTCAATAATAGGGGAATAGGGGGTATTTTTACAGTAAACCTGGGTTCAGTAAAACGTCTATATTAGTATGTTTTACCACTAATTAGGACCATTCTAAGACTATTTTCTTCAATGGTGTTTCTCTCGGAAATGCCCCGTTTTCATACCCCATACAAACTTGGGGGAGAGCCTGGGAATACGGGGTTTTGGGTGGGAGAAAACACGCTGTAGGCCTACACTATGGCGTTGCCTTTATAATACACTTCTTAACTTTGTTTCTCTTAGAAATGACTCGTTTTCGAGGTATGCCCCCGTTTTCATACCCCATACAAACTTGGGGGAGAGCCTGGGAATACGGGGTTTTGGGTGGGGGAAAACACTATCAGTGTTGCAAATGTTGTAATATTCACGCCACTTGTGGCTGTATTGGCTATATTTTGTTTTGGGAATACTGTACGGTGTTTGAGCGTCCTGTATCCATCTACGTTCCTGGATATTTACCCGGTAACTACTTCTATTTGTTATACCGGTTTTATGCCCAGGTTAGGCCCGGTAGTTAGCCCAGGTTAGGTCCCGGTAGTCTGTCGTGGTCTAGGTTAGGTTAGGTAATACTAATTCCCAAAATAACCATTTGATTTGAATATCTAGCCCAACCCAAGACAACACGTGTTGTAACGCTGCTGTTTGGGCTATAATTATATTTTATTGTATCGGTCTCGAAAACTTTATTTCGCTTTTATTTCCGGTTTCAAGTGTTTACTTAAGACAATTACATATTATAAAGGCAACGCCATAGTGTACAGCGTGTTTTCTCCCACCCAAAAAATAGTCTTAGAATGGTCCTAATTAGTGGTAAAACATACTAATATAGACGTTTTACTGAACCCAGGTTTACTGTAAATTTACCGAATAGGGGACAACAACCAGACTTTCTACCCACCCTATTTCCGTCCCCCCGGCCCCCACCCCACCAAGCTACCTATAGCTGTCCCCCCTATTCCCGCACCCCACCACCCCACCAAGCCTTCAGTCCCCCCTATTCCCGCACCCCCTTAATTAAAGTCATAACAAAATAATTATATATGTATCATGAATTAAATTATAATTATATATGGCACAAGAAAAAAGTATATAATAATAATATTACTGTATATAAATAGGTATAATTCAAAGGCTACAGGAAAACAACAACATTTTATTCGTTTAAAGATACTAGACAAGGAGTATATTACAAAATACTTAAAGAATACAGCTTTCCTTAATTAAATGGTTCCTTTTTTTTTTTTTTTTTTTTTTTTTTGGATTTTCCCCTAGCCCGTCCCAACTCCATGAAGCAAGCGAGAACAGTATGCAAATGTATTTATTGTATTTATTTATAATTATCTTATTTGTATTTGTTTTTTGTTTTTGTTTTGTTTTTTTCAGATCATTATTACACTCACAATATAGACGCTTATTATTATTATTATTATTTTATTATTATTATTATATATTACAAGTATTATTATTATTATTTTTCAGCTTCATGTTTTCAGTTAGTATTTAATATAATAATTATTTGGGTCTGCCAGGAAGTCTATACCGCTGAAAAAAATATATCATACAGTACAGTATTATTATTATTATTACTCACTCATTCATTCAAACATATTTTATCATTCACTCATTTACACTCATACTATTACATGTACTCACTGCCTGCAACACACTCTCATTCACACACCCATGCCATCACTCACTCATTCATACACACTCACTCACTCACTCTCTCAAACACATTTATCACTCACTCAAACACACTCACTCAAACATACCCTCACTCACTCATTCATACACACTCACTCACTCACTCTCTCAAACACATTTATCACTCACTCAAACACACTCACTCACTCACTCAAACACACACCCTCACTCACTCAAACACACATACTCACTCACTCAAACACACACCCTCACTCCCTCACTCAAACACACTCCCTCACTCACTCACTCAAACACACTCACTCACTCACTCACTCAAACACATTTATCACTCACTCACTCACTCAAACACACACACTCCCTCACTCACTCAAACACACTCCCTCACTCACTCAAACACACACCCTCACTCACTCAAACACACTCCCTCACTCACTCACTCAAACACACACCCTCACTCGCTCACTCAAACACACACCCTCACTCACTCACTCACTCACTCAAACACACACCCTCACTCACTCACTCAAACACATTTATCACTCACTCACTCACTCAAACACACACACTCCCTCACTCTCTCAAACACACACCCTCACTCACTCTCTCAAACACACTCCCTCACTCACTCTCTCAAACACACTCCCTCACTCACTCAAACACACACCCTCACGAGTCACTCAAACACACCCCAACACCTCCTACTAAGCAACACACACATACACACAGCATTGAATAGTTATACAGTACTGTAATACACTTAAAAAAACAAAACACACACACACACACACACCAAGCTTTGAATATTTATAACACACTTACCCAAAACTCACACATACACACACACACACACACAAATCATGGGGGGGTATACTGTAAACTGTCTATCTATAGCAAGCACGAGGTACCGCTTGTTTTTTTTCGTCAAAGGATAATTAATTTATTATAAGCGGCAGGAGAAAAGGTACGATTTTGGAGGAGGTAAATGAGTCCTTCAAATATTGCCACGAAACACAAACACACACACACACACCTATATGAAAGGAGCTAGCTTGCTTGTTTATTTGTTTCGCGGCATAATTATATAATCAGAAGGAATCACAAAGTTCTTAAATGGACACAATATTGGTATTTCTTCTTTACATTTATATTTGTTTTATTTCAGCGGTGTAGACATTCCTGGGTTGTGTGTTGCTATTATTATTATTATTATTAATTATTATTTATTATTATTTATTACTATTATTATCCAGATGGCGCCTCTATTTTGTCTGTATGTATGTAATTGTCTATCTGTCCCCCTTGATTGTCCACTGGCAATATTATGTATGGGTAAAAATACAAATTGATTTATTGACTTAACTCTTCCCTATCGTAACATTAAAGGGAGGGATGGATTGTTGATTGAAGAACTGTAAGGGGTTGGGTTGGGTTGGGTTGGGTTGGGTTGGGTTGGGAGTGGAGGGATGGGGTGAAGATGGGTTGGGGTGGAGTAGGTTGGGATGGGATGGGATGGGATGGGGTGGGGTGGGGTGGAGATGGGATGGGATGGGTTGGGTTGGGTTTTGTTGGGTTGGGGTGGAGATGGGATGGGTTGGGTTTTGATGGTTTGGGTTGGGTTGAGTTGGGATGGGTTGGTGCTGAGATGGGTTGGGTTGGGTTGGGTTGGGTTGGGAGTGGAGGGATGGGATGGGTTGGAGATATTTATTTGTTTATTTATATATTCATTTATTTATTTATTTCCTCTGAACAAACGTCAACTCTCAGGACTTTCCGTATATAAGTATATAGATATTATAGATATTAATATATATTATTTATTTCAATGTAGCTATAAATTACACTAAGTCAAATAACCCTGTGCGTTGTTTTTATATATATATACATGTACATATATATATATATATATATATACTGTATAATAATTTCTAACCAATTATAAGAAATGATTGAAACATTATGGGGTGACAATTATTATTATTATTATTATTATTATTATTATTATTATTATTATTATTATTATATGGTTGGCAAAATTATTCTTATTTCTTGGTGTTAGTTAAGGGTGTGTGGGAACAGGGGGACAGACCTGCTGTCTGTCTGTCTGTCTCTTTAATTACCATAACTCAAAATTTGCCAACAACAACACAATAATTATAACCTCCTAAAAAAAAGTAACTCAAATGATTCGCCAACAACAACAACAACAACAACAATAATTATGACCCCCTAAGAAATAAGTAAACAAAGTGCCCGCCCTCTGGTTGTCACTCACAGAACAACTATTATTGACTATGACTGTTACTGCTGATGATTGAAACGTAAACAAAGTGTGGTCACCAAGCATTCTTCCTGAGTTTTCCTTCTATAAATTTATTCCGTCTACGAGTTGCTACCTACAACTGTCCTTTTATTTATTCATTTATCTATTTTCAGTGAGGAATGAATGAATGATTAATAAGGAGTTAGTTAGTTAGTTAGTTAGTTGAAGGAAGAGATGCAAACAAAATAATGTAAAAAATATATATATACAGTATACATAAATTAGATCCCAAGATGAGAAGACATTGAAGAAAAATATACACACATAGTGGGAATAAAATTGAAGAAAAAAATACAAAGAACGGATAAAAAAAAAAAATTAAACAAAGATCACTGTACTGAATATAAAAAATAAATAAATAAATAATAATAATAATAATAATAACATACATAATATATAAAGTTGCTGACACGACGAATTCAGGCTAAATATTCTACCAACTGAAATAAAACCTTGTCAGAGAGAATGATGGGAATATAATTATCATAGCTTTAAAAGAATGAAAATCCCAGTTACATTTACTTGTGCTTGTATGTATGTAAGTATGTTTGCAGTTAAATATTCTCTTTCTTCTAAAAAAAAATAAAAAATAAAGATGCAATCAACATAAACAAACAAGATTGATAACAAATAATCATAACCTCTATTAATAATATGTCCTCCACCTTGCACAACATAATAATTACTGTATATATATATATATATGAGGATTTAGTCAGATTACAAGGAGTTCTCAGTCACTCACTTCTCAGCCCATCACTTCCTTCCTTCCTCACAATAACAAATAATCATAAGGAAAAGAAAGAAGGCTGTGCTAGGAAAGACAGCCCACTCATATACAAACCACAAGGAAGGAGACATATAGACAGGAGGAACAGCATGCACAAAGGAAAGAAGGAGATAGATAGATAGACAGATAGAGGAGGAACAGCAAGCAGCACAAAGGAAAGAAGGAGACAGATAGACAAAGAGTATGAACAGCAAGCACAAAGGAAAGAAGGAGACAGAAAGAGAGGAGGAGGAACAGCAAGCAAGCAAGCACAAAGTAAAGAAAGAGACAAACAGAGAGGAAAGTAAAGAAGAGACAGATAGACAGAGAGGAAAGTAAAGAAGAGACAGATAGACAGAGAGGAAAGTAAAGAAGAGACAGTTAGACAGAGAGGAAAGTAAAGAAAAGACAGACAGACACAGAGGAAAGGAAAGAAGAGACAGATAGACAGAGGAAAGTAAAGAAGAGACAGTTAGACAGAGAGGACAGGGATTTAATTAACTGGGTGTGTGATGATAATAAGAGATGAAAATATAACTTGCTGATATGGAAGGAAGAGAGGGGTACATTTTGTGGCTGTAGTACAGTACTGTATATGTCTATTGTACTGAAACAATACTAATAAGAAGGAATGGAAATGCAAATTTGGGCCGAGAAAAATACGTACTGTACAATATAATAATAATAATAATAATAATAATAATAATAATAATAATAACAGCAAATGAAACAATAATATGACGTAATGGAAGACGTGCTAATTTTGACTGTAAGACGTAAAACATAATAATAATAATCATAATAACAATCATAATAATAACTATACCGGTAATAATAATAATAATAATAAAGACGTAAAACATAATAATAATAATAACTATAATAATAATAATAATAAATGAACGGAAATATTTGGATAGTATGAAGACGTCAGTGAGTGAAACGTTCTGAGACGAAGATTGGCAAAACAAAATTCACAACAACAAAACAGAGAAGACAAAATTCAATTCATTTTAGACGTACAGTATATAAAAAGTATTACCAGACCAAAAAAAAAGAAAAAGAAAAAAGTTAATTACTGTACAGGGTTTAGTGGGAGGGGGTTGGGGTGGGGGGTGGGGGGGAATTTGGGGGGTAGGGGGGTGTCATAATAATTAATAAACAGAGTTAATAGAGAGGTTGAAGCGAGAAAACAGAGATTACAAGCATAAATATTGTCCTTAATTAATTAAATATAGTTAGGCTTCAGCTGGAGTCGATCTACATGCAAAGGTTTATTATTATTATTATTATTATTAGTTTTTTTTTTTATTATTATTATTATTATTATTATTATTGGGTTTTTTATATATCTGCTAAAACTGTCTGTCTGTACATAGCTGTCATACAGGGCTCTCTCTCCTCACCTTAATAGCGTTGGAAGCACGGAGCAAGTATATATAATAATTCAAAATATATCGATTATTATTATTATTACAATTAAAAAAAATAAAAATAAAAATAAAAAATAAACCGTCGTAAAAGGTATACCGTATATATACCATAAGTAAAACACATTCAACTCTCTATTATATTAGACTAATTTGTGCACTGAAGGGGAGGAAGGTTTATTATCATTATTATTATTATTATTATCATCATTATTTATTATTATTGTTATTTTTCAACCGAGCGTCACACAGACTGACTGCCAGCGAGCTTTTACTTTTACTTACACAAATCTTACTTTTTAAAAAACATATACAATACAAGAGCTGATGAGTCGACTTGAGAGAAGTGTCAAGGAGAACAACAACATTATTATTATTATTATTATTATCATACAAGTCCACTCACTATTCTCTCTTCTCTTTTCTTCTTGATTATTATTATTATTATTATTATTATTATTATTATTATTATACAAGTCCACTTACTATTCTTTCTTCTCTTCTTTCTCTAGTTAATTAAGGGGGGAAGTTTTGTATTGGTAATTTTGGAGCAACTGAATCCTCCAAAAAACTATTCCAAGCAACAGAACACGGTAAATATTGAATGAATTACCGTCATCGCGTACGGTTTTTCTACCTTCATCACCCACTAATTTAAACCATTCTAACACTTTTTTCTTCTATGGCATTTCCTCAACAAATAGGGCATATTCAAATGGGGTATTTTGAAATTAGCCTGACCTAACCTGACCTAGACCACAGCAGACTACCTGGACCTAACCTGGGCAGACTACCTGGACCTAACCTGGGCAGACTACCTGGACCTAACCTGGGCAGACTACCTGGACCTAACCTGGGCAGACTACCGGGACCTAACCTGGGCAGACTACCGGGACCTAACCTGGGCAGACTACCGGGACCTAACCTGGACAAACTACCGGGAAATAACCGTGGTAAAGTACAGGAAATGACCGGGGCAAAATACTGGGACCTAACGTTAGCCGGATCTGGCAACACTGCTACAAAACGGTAATTCCTTCAATAAAATACTCAGGATACCATTACTTTTCCTACTATAAATATATTTTTGGAGAAATAAAAAAGGCACTCCAAAATACAAACCCTTCCCCCCCTCAAAAAAAAAAAAAAAATTACCCCATTAAATAAATACATACGTGTGGTCCATCAGTCCATAGTCAAGAACATTTATTATAGTGTATACGATGGGGCTCTGTTGTTTGTTTGTCCATCTAGCCATCGTAAACACTATGAATATAATTATCTTGCATACTAAGGAACCATATAAGTAATTAATTTTCTTTTCTTCTATGCATTTCTCTACAGCACTTATATACTTATTCACTTATATATTTACCTACTTATTCACTTATTTATTTACTTACTTACTTATTTACTTAAACATTTTCCTTACGTAGTTGAAACTGAGCAAACGATGTCATTGGGAAGGTATAAAAGCAGCGGTCAGTCACTTGTCTAACTATAATTATGTATATTAATTGTATTATTAGCTAGTATATAAAGATACATACATACTCACATAAAGATACATACATACATACATACTCACATAAAGATACATACATATATACTCACATACTCCCTGTTGTATTCGTCCAGCAACAAGTTTTGGTTTGTTTACAATGTGTGCAACGGGGTAACAAAACCATTCTGATCACCATACACACACACACACACACACACAAAACCAGCCATTCTGATGACCATACACACACACACACACACACACACAAAACCAACCATTCTGATGATGGCACAAATACACACACACACAAAACCATTCTGATGATGCCACAAAAAAACACAAAAAAATCTGACAATACACACGCACCATTTTGATGATGATATACACACACATACACACACACACACACACAAATTACTACAGTACAATACCTTCCTTCACGCTGGCGGGGGGGGGAGGGAGGGAGGGAACTTCATTATCAAGTTAATTAACATAATTATGTAGTAATACAGTTGTCTACTCTGTACTACAATAATTAAGCAATCTCTACCTGACAAAAAAAGAAAACATTATAAATATTCATTATTCCTAAGAAACCACGTATATATATATCTGTTATCCTTCTTCCTATATAGCACATTAATGTATTCTCTTACGTACGTACATTCACTCACATGCACACACATAATAAAAAAGCAATTGACTGTACTGTAATAATACATTTAGGTACTTAATTATATACGTCTATTAACTCTAGGGATTTTAACATGAGCAACCAACCCCACGTACGCTTTCGTGATAACCACATCCAAGTGATCACAACGTACGTACAACGCTTGGTACTTTAATATCTACAATAATAATAATAATATACCCTTTGAGGACGTAATCTTGGCCAATGTACATCATATGAGATCACGAACTTAACTTAACAGAAACAAATAAATGAATGAAGGAATGATTTCAGTGCTACACCATCAAACAGTCTCCCCATTACATAAGACTTTTTACTATAACTTGTACCCTTGACTCGTATACTTAACAATTAATTAACTCACACTCTCAAAAGGGATTGGGCCGACCAGACGTGGTAATAATGGTGACTCTTTTCATATGTCTACAGTATCTCAAGAAATCATTATTGTGCGTGTGTGCGCTGGTAACACAACACACACAAACAAACAAACATAC
>JAWZYT010004274.1:55000-57890 GCA_034508575.1 Petrolisthes manimaculis
TTATAAAGGTCCACATGGAGAGGGACACAGCAAGCACAGCAGAGGGGATGGCCCAGGGGGGAGGGGTGTCGGTGAGCAGGGGGTGAGCAGAGGGGGGGGAGGGGAGGGGGTGAGCAGAGGAAAGGAGGGGGAGGGAGCAAGGGAAGGGATGGATAGATGGAGGGGAGAGTGTTAACAGCAAGGAGGGATATATATATATATATATATATATATATATATATTATAGAATGTCAAACTGTACATGGAAGCCAAATCAAGAATGATAATAAATAGTAGTAGTAGTAGTAGTAGTAGTAGTAGTAGTAGTAGTAGTGACTGGTCTGGTGGTGGTGGTGAGTGGGGAGAGGAAAGTAGTGGTGGTGGTGGTGTAGTGGTGGAGAGGGGTGGGGGCTTGGATACACACACACATAGACACATAGACACACACACACACAGACACACATAGATGCACACAGATACACAGACGCAATAAGACTTATACTGTACACACACACACACACACACACACACACACACACACACACACACACACACACATCAGCTAGTCTATTTCATCTCTATCATTTTTAACGTGTCCCGAGAGCAGAGAGAGAGAGAGAGAAGGAGAGGAGAGAGAGAAGACGAGAGAGATGGAAGATGAGAGAGAATGAGAGAGAGAGAGAGAGAGAGAGAGAGAGAGAGAGAGCCGAGAGAGAGAGAGAGAGACTGTGTATGTGTGTGCTTCTGAATTCTCCTGAACATACGTATGGACAAAACACACACACACACATGGTACCCCCTTAATAAAGTACTGTACAGCTCGGCAGTATAAATTCACGTCCATCTCATGTGATAAATAATGCTAATAAGACCTAAAAGAAAATTCCACTTCCTGATTAAAGAAAATCCCTCGCCCCTTTAAACAAAAAAAAAAAAAAAAAAACAAAAACACACACACACACACACAATAATGAACCTCAATCTAGGGTCAGCTGTACACACACACACACACACACACACACACACACACACACACACACACACACACACACACACACACAATAAGGATCTCACTCTAGGGTCAGTTGTACGCACACACACACACACACACACACTGGGGTCAGATGTTTGTGCAATCTCTATCTCTATCTCATGAGGCTTGAGGGGGGGGGAGGGTTTGGTGGGTGCGGGAATAGGGGGACAGGCTTGTATGTGTGTGGGGGGTGGGGGAGGGGGTAAAAGCCTGTCCCAATTTCCCACAAACCCCTAACCCTAAGCCTGTCCCCTTACTCCTGCACCCCCCAAAACCCCCACCCCCCCCCACCCCTAGCCTGTCCCCCTATTCCCGCACCCCCTTAATTAAACCTACTCGCCTCCTAACTAACTTCTCAGTGCCATTATTATTTTTATTATTATTATTATTATTATTATTTAGCATTAGATATTATAATTATTAGTATTATTAATTATTGTGATGAGCATCATTCATGTAATTAATATCATTATGAAAATTACAATGACTGTATTATATATTATACGCAAAACCGGCGATATAAGAATAAATATATATATATAATATTATCATAATTATATATCATATCATATAATATAAACCTTGAGAGGGAGTAGTATACTGCTGGGTGGTATATTATCTGGAGTTACTGATTCCTCCAAAATTATTCCAAGCAACACGACAACCAACATTCTATTTGTACAGTCGTGGTCAATAATAATCATCCACATAATGGGTATCTCAAAAAACCAATACCGTAATTTACTGTCTAATGTTTTCACGTTCATATGATTGTTATGATGTTATTGTTTTAAGTAGTAGTGTGTGGTCTAGCTGCTTGTATCAAATTAAAAGATGGTAGTAAACCTATTTATTGGAAAGTTTATCATCTAATAAGGAACAGAGGGAAGCTGTCAAACTCTTACGTGAGTTACCCCTATATGGATGATTATATTTGACCACGACTGTACATCTGTTGGTCCTGTTTCCTGGATTACTTTGGGTGAATCGAGGCACTCCAATGTATACACCAAGAGTATACTACCCGTTAAGGTATCGTTGCTTATAATACTATATACTAGAGTTTGTACGGTTGCCTCCACTACTAACGAGTACAGCGTCCGGATCGGTTTGGTGAAATGTGGCAACACTGTGTTTATTTACGCGTATAGTATTAGTAAATGAATGGACAGAACTCACCCCTGATAAAGTATTCACCATAAAGCTGATATGTAAACAAACACACTGGTGCCACATTTAACCACAAGGATGTAAACAAACACAGTGTTGCCACATCTAACCATAAGGCCGCTATGTATGTAAAACAAACACAGTAGTTGCCACATCTAACCATAAGGCCACTATATATGTAAACAAACACAATGGTGCCACATTTCACCAAACAGACCATGGACGCTGTACTCGTTACTAGTGAAGGCAACTGCTGTAGGTACTAGACAAGAGAATAACACAACATTGTGAAAATATATATATGTACCTACGTTAACCCCGACTTCCTAAACACACATATATAGTACATTGCACACAAATTTAGGGCTGTATGCAAGAATATCCATGGTGTTGACGATGGCATGGGTACTAGTACGATGACACACATGCACACACACACATACACACACACATGGTACACATAAAAAAAACCCAAGTACATACACACATAAACAAACACATATACATACACATATACTCACCTACACACACTCACACAAACACACATACACACACAAACACTAAACTAGCCATCGCACCAACACTATAATCCATCAACAAACACATTTATATTGTCACCTATAAAATTCCTCCTTTAAAAGTCATCAGTCATTATACCCTTCCTTTCATTTACCCTTCTGGCATTTTTTTGCCTTCTGGCAGCGTCAA
>JAWZYT010004275.1:7500-35000 GCA_034508575.1 Petrolisthes manimaculis
AAGTTTGCTACGTACAGTCCATACCAGAACTTCAATTTTGGGATGTAAATTTTTGGACATAAAATTTGAGATATAAGTTTGTAGTTAAAAATCTGATACTTAAATCAAGTTTGATAATTACTGTATACTGTATAGGGGTTCTATTCAATTATATAATTATACGAATTTAAAGTATTATATTCTCTACTATACGGGGTTATTCAAACCTACATTTACAAAATGGCAGCGTTACTAAAGTCCTGACATGATGTTAAACATATTTCCATATGTATATTTCAATTTTTTTAAAAGTTAATGGACAGACATGTGTGTAATTAACTTTTTAAAAATTTGAAAAATATATATGGAAATATGATTAACATCATGTCAGGACTTTACCCTGTCATTTTGTAAATGTAGTTTTGAATAACCCTGTATTATTATACACTCGCAATCTAAAATGTGTATCCAGGTCTTGTAGAAGTTTCGAATAATGTAACACACTAGTGAACCAATTACAACGCTTATCCTGCTTTATATTGGCTTGAGCTCGATCCTTACTCGATCAGGCTATTCGAAGCAAGCCTCGATACATAAATTGGATTGCGATTGTATGCTACGTACAGTACTATAGTCTTTTTTCGGATCAGATAATATACGCTTGAAGTATAAGCAAGAGTAAATAAAACTGAAATATAGTAATGCAAAGTTGAATATAATAAAATAGAAAAAAATGAATAATGTTTTCTTGAGGCTCTCGAATTTGTCCAAAGCCCTAATGACTGGGAAGAAATTATTGACAGAATTCCACAGTCAGTCGGGAAGCAAAGCAAAGCAACTGCATGATTAACAGGAGAGCAAAGGCGGTGTCTGGCAATCCTTGTAATAGTTAATGAGTAGACAGAAGCAATGATTAATGCATAGAGGAATATAGGTATTATAAGTCAAGTAGGAAATATAAGTCAAGGGGGGGATTGGGGATAGACAATGGGAGGGGCTATCAGGGTTGTCATACTTTACCCCCCAACTCTCCCCCTTTCTCTCCCCCCCTCCTTCTTCCTCTCTCTGTTCCCCTCCCCCTCCCCTCCCACGTGGTAAACCCCAAAGGAAATATTGCCTCAGATTAAAGTAAGTTGAATTTTCTTCTTACCAAATATTGCTTCAGATTGCAGAGGAGGTCTTTCTCTTACAAGCACCAACCAACAAACCAGAACCAGATGAACACAAATAATGGTGTCCTGTTGCCTGTAATAATTTGGAGAAATCTTATGCTCCAGATTTACCAACAGTGCACCCCACCCCCTTAAACCCGGCCCCATGGTGTGTGTGTGTGTGTGTGTGTGTGTGTGTCTGATTCCTGGATTGGCCTCTTCGTTGTGGGTTCATATTGCACCTGGCAACACGGGACATAAATCCACGTCACTTAATCTGACTTGAGCTGATGGGCTGAGGGGTGTTGGGGCAGGGAGGGAGGGAGCAGCCTTCCTTAGTGGCTTGTTCTCCAGTTCCATTGCTTGTGTGTGTGTGTGTGTGAGTGTAAAGGTAATATGTGTGTGTGTGTGTGTTTGTGTAAAGATAATGTGTGTGTGTATGTAATGATAATGTGTGTGTATTTATATACAAAGTTAATGTCTGTGTGTATAATATTTATACAGTACATACTATGTATGTGTGTGAAAATAATGTTTCTTGCACAGTCATTGAAAAGTACTAAACATAAAGAATTAGTCAAGAAAGAGAAATATTTAGTTTTCACTGCAGTCCCAAGTGAGATGTGACAAGATTGAAACAATTTAATGTATTAAATCTATTTATACATAAGCAACAAATCCCAATATTTTAAAAAAATTACCATGCACTGAGTTGGACATTATATTTTTAACTATAATCATAAAAAAAAAGAAGTGGATTACGCAGCATTTGCAGAGTCTAAAATTTCAGTGAGGTAGCCTTAACCATTTCTGTTTCGTTTTCCTCCTTCCTTGTCTTTCTCTGTGACTCATGCAATTGATATGAAGCTGTGATGTTTTTGTATGCACCAGGGCCCAGACTGTACCCCTGCATCTGCATTATTTTCACCCACACCTCCCTCCCTCCC
Organism: Petrolisthes manimaculis; assembly: GCA_034508575.1. Lineage (NCBI taxonomy): Eukaryota > Metazoa > Arthropoda > Malacostraca > Decapoda > Porcellanidae > Petrolisthes > Petrolisthes manimaculis. Next base: position 9,578 of record JAWZYT010004275.1, read on the forward strand.
GCTGACATCTCGCTTTTCATCAACACTTTTTTTCTATTTTACAAAGAAAGAAAAATAATGAAATGCGAGAATATATTATGATTTGTCTTTTTTTTTTTTTTTTTTTTTTTAACTGCTTAATTAAGGACCCTGTGATCGTGTATGAAAACTGGAGGCTTCTGATTCCACCTGACCATGCCATGAAACAAACAAGCTGCTTCCATATAGGTGCTTCAAATATTAGCACGAAACACCACCTATATGGAAGGAGCTTGTTTCGTGGCATAGTCAGGAGGAATCAGAAGCCACCAATTCTCATACATGATCAAAGGATTCTTGAGATTACAATAATCTAGTCGTCTCTGTTGTCTAATGGGTGGCTCTGAAATTTTCTCACTTTTTCCCTCGGAATTAAAAATTATTATTTACTACGATGGAAGCAGCTGTACAGGTTTCAGTTGCTGGAGAGGATGCTGTAATAATCTCAGATCAAGTGAATAAACCATTGATAGGAAAAGCGATTCATTCTTTATGGCGTTAAAAGGCCTCACTCTTCACTCATGCACGTATTTTACAATCTTAAAATCTTTACACTAAAACCATTGATAGGAAAGGCCAGTTTATTTGTATTTTGTTTTAAGGCTTCATTCACTGTCTTCTTCATAAAAAAAAAGTTACAAAAATATTATCATTGAAAAGGTTTTGTCTGTAAGTCTTAGTAATGAGACGTTTAGTTTCCCACTGAAAGATAAAGAACAAAATTATATATAAAGAAGAAGACACACAAAAGAAAATGAAAACATCACAGTGCGGCCTTGAGTTTGAAAATATTGATGCTGGATTTTTAAAGTCGGCTCCTTTCTCTCTCTCTCTCTCTCTCTCTCTCTCTCTCTCTCTCTCTCTCTCTCTCTCTCTCTCAGTGTTTTACCTCTTGATCTTTTATTTCATTTATCATAGTTTAGTTATTCTATTCATTTTATAGATATTTTTTGTCGTCTGTGTGTGTGTGTGCGTGCGTGTGTGTGTGTGTGTATGTGTGCTGACCTTAGAAATTTCTTCCTTGAATTCTGTGTATATATTTCCAGTCTCGTTTTAAGCCTCTTTTGTTTTGTTATATTTTTTTTGTTTTGTGTGAATTTTTGTCTTGGGTTTTTGTAGTGAATATTTTCCTGCTTGGTGCTCAGGCTATCGTTCGTTACCTCAGCGATTTACAGTCAACAGAACACCAGATATTTTTTTTTTTTTTATGTACAGTACATTCGTAATCCAAAATATGTATCCAAGATTGATTCGAATATCATGATCGATAGTTTGGAGGAACCAGAGACCTTCCCAGTATGTGTGATAAATATATAATTCCTCCAAGTAAAATCACAGACCACAACACGAAAAGGTGATCCGTTTTGTAGTTTATTTTGGAGGAATCAGTTTAATACATTTCCTTCTCAATTAAATGTTCTTGAGCCACAGTATTTATCCATGCTAAGCTAATATTATATAATAAAGAAACAAATACTTTCTTTGTATTCATATGTTTATCATTTATGATTATGTATTGCCGTATTTATTTATCAACCAATTCATCCGTCTATTATTTTATCTGTTTAACAAGCTGTCCCATCCTCCTACCCTCCCTCCGTCTCTCTCTCTCTCTCTCTCTCTCTCTCTCTCTCTCTCTCTCTCCAGCCACACACACACACCCCTCCTGCTGCTAGGTGTCTGATATCCACTAATTGTATCGTACACTTTATCTAATCAGGGAAGATGTATGTGTTCGGGGAGCCCCACACCACCGATATTTGTTACCCTATATAAACAGTTTTAATGGAATGGAGAGGCTAAGTGTGTGTGTGTGTGTTTGTTGTTGTGAGTGTGTGTATTGTGTGTGTGTGTGTGTGTGAAATTTGTTACCCTACACAAACGGTTTTAATGGAATGGAGAGGCTATGTGTGTATGTGTGTGTGTGTTTGTTGTGTATGTGTGTGTGTGTGTGTGTTGTGTATGTGTGTGTGTGTGAAATTTGTTACCCTACATAAACGGTTTTAATGGAATGGAGAGCCTAAGTGTGTATGTGTGTGTCTGTGTGTGTGTGAGTATGTGTGTCCATCCCTCCCCACGGTGAGAGCCAATCATGAGTTACCCAGTGTTCCTGTGTTCGTGTATCTGAAGCTGGTATCACATGTGATTATGTTCCTCCGTCCTCTGGTCAGTCTAAGGTTTCCTACGTCCTCCAATCCATTTTATGAGGTGTAGAGGACAATGAGGAATCCATACCCAAGCCAATTTAGCCTGAGGTTGAAGGATGATGGACGGAAAACGGAGGAAATATAATATGCTATAAACGATAAAAAGCAGGTGGGTGGGAGTTGAGATGACTGAAATATTCCCCCAGTGGTAGCCAATCAAAACACTGCCTCCAGAAATCCCGTTCTTCTAATTGGCTATACTGTTTGTTTCAAGGGAGGAAGATGAGAAGGAGAGAAGGGGAATAGGAGATCAGACAGACAGTGTGTGACTTCGATGCGAGGAAGATATATAGTGAGTGTCGCGTGGAGTGTAAGTGATGAATTAATAGATGATAGATAATATTGACGAGCGTTTACCTACCGTACGAATTAGTGTTATAATAAGACTCGTGTTATAGTAATAGTGGTGTAGAGTGCATGATTACCGTCTTCATGAACTGTGTGGTATTTCAGTGTTATTTTCCTCGTGGTTATCATACTGAGTTCGCCGGACAGGAATATTTACTTAGTGGTCTGCACGGGGTATAATATAATTGCCTATGGCGCTTTCTGCTGCACTCCACCACTTCCTTCTTGCCTGATGAGATATTCCACCTGCATCTTGAGGTGAGTGCCAAGGTAGATGATGATAATAATGATGATTCTTATATTTCACACACACACACATACACGTATAATATTATAATTATCTTTAACCACTATCATCTCCATCATTTTAATTTACACACACACACGTACACATTTTTTCCTACCACTATCTCCTTCATTTTAATCAACACACACACGCACACACACACACATACACGATACACACACGATACACACATATATTTTCCTACCACCATCTCTTTTCATTTTCATCTACACACACACAACTTTTTCCACCACCACCATCCCCTTCATTTTTATCTTGCTGGAGGATACGTGCGAGATTTGTGAGAAATATTTCCACATCTGGTGTCAGGGTGGGCATCAGGTTAAGTGTCGCCTTGGGCACTTATCCCGCCTCCAGATCTGACTGTGGGAATTGCATTTTTCTTGTCCATCCCCTTCCCATGTCCTTCCTGCCTCCCTCCCCTTCCTCTCCATTCCCTCCATGACTCCCTCCCCCTCCTCGCTATTCCCTCCATGACTCCCTCCCCTTCCTCGCTATTCCCTCCATGACTACCTCCCCCTCTCCTGCCCCTCCCTGCCCTACCTCTCCCTCCCCCTCCCCCTCCCCCTCCCCCTCCCCTGCCCCTCCCTGCCCTACCTCTCCCTCCTCGCTATTCCCTCCATGACTACCTCCCCCTCTCCTGTCCCTCCCTGCCCTGCCTCTCCCTCCCCCTCCCCTGCCCCTCCCTGCCCTACCTCTCCCTCCCCCACCCCTGCCCCTCCCTGCCCTACCTCTCCCTCCCCTGCCGCTGTTTCCTCTGCCTCTCCCTCTCCCCTATCTCTACCTTCCCTACCTCTCCCCTGTCTCTTCTGTATTTCACCGCCCTCCCTGCCGTGCCTTTCCCTAACATACGGTGGTGTATATAACCCTCACCACGTCTGTCACACTCGTCACCTCTATAACTCTTAATAAAACTCCAAAGTCTGATTGCACTGGGATTTGATTTATGCTTCTAGATGGAGCGTTTTAATGGCATCTTTGTTCCTACAGTGATGCCGCCATGATGCTCCATTTTTGCTTTCACAGGGTGGGTAACACATATACACACACACACACTAGAGTACAGACATACATACATACAGTACATACGTAAAACACACCAGTGATATATAAATCATTATTATTATTATTATTGTTATTATAAAAATCATTATTATTATTATCATTATTATTATAAAAAAGGTAATAATAGTTTTTCTGTATAAATTGTGCAGGGATTGACTTTTTCTGTCTGCATCTTCATCACTTGCATAATTATACGAGTAGGTGTTATTTATTCTTTGTGCAATAATATCCTCTTTGATCATTCTGAAGCCTGTCAACTGAATGTGTCATGAAGTCTGTCTGTATCTCACACACATCAACACACAACAAACAAAGGAGTCAAATATTTATTAGTGTTTTCAGGGGGATATACACTTTATTTCTCCTGATTAGCCTATGCCAGGAAACAGGATCAGAAGAGCAAAAATAATGGTGTTCTGTTGCCTGGAATAGTTGGGAGGATTCGGTTGCTCCTGAACTACCAACAGTATATTCTATTACTCTCCCCTTTAAGATACGTAAATATATACCCGATTGTACAGTCACGAGCACTAATAGGTTTACACTGTGTTTTGGTTGAAGATTTGAACTGTCCACCAATTAATCAACGAAGTAATTCCAATGAAGATTTTATTGTGCATTAATTTACCGTCTCTAGGTAATCGAAGCACACCTGTATAGTTACTAGTGCTCGTGACTGTACATACCTTGGTTATAATTACACTATATTGATAATGGATGATATAATTGCCTATATTTACCACCAACACACACCAGTAAGGAATGAGTCTCACCCTCATACTATTTATATGTAGCGTAATAACAATGTCTATGCTTTACTCGTGTGTGTGTGTGTGTGTGTGTGTGAGAGAGAGAGAGAGAGAGAGAAACAACGCCTATGCTTTATTCGTGTGTGTGTGTGTGTGAGTGTGTGTGTGATATCGACGTATATGATTTACTCGTGTGTGTGTGTGTGTGTGTGTGTGTGTGAGACCTCAGACCACAATGGCTGGAAACTGATATAAAATAATGCTTAATTATTCTCAAATCTGACTACAGGCACAGGTAAATCTATCTATCAATAATAAAATAATGCAGACAATAATGGACAAAAAAAAAGAGCTAAAACAATACTTATATTTTACTTCAATTCTGATTACAATGGCTAGAAACTGAGGCAAATCTATCTAATAATAATATGATATAATTTTTAAAGGTAGAAATTTTTCAATGTGGATAATATTATATTGTATTAATTTTGAGTGTGGAAATATTTGTGTGCGAATATTTTTTTTTTTTTTTTTTTTTTTTTTTTTTTAAGGATTACGACACTTGGACTTTTTATAATATATTTTTGAAAGGTTTTCTCTCGTCGGGTTGTGGTCAAGCGGATAGATGTTAATTAAATGATAGGAGGAGTACAGTGTTGGTCTATATTATTATTATCTGGAGCGACTGATTCCCCCAAAACTATGCCAAGCAACAGGCCACCAGTAATTATATTCATCCGGTTCTGTTTCCTGTCATAACTTGGAGGAATCAAGGCACTCCAATGTACCAACATTTTTGTAGGCTATTATTACCCTATTAAAAGATTTCTCATGGTATATATATATTTTTTTATTAAACTGTTTATTAAATGATATATATTTTTGTTTAGGCTATTGCCACATAAAAAATATTTCTCATGGTATATTTTATTTTTTATTTAAATTATTATAAAGTGATACATGTTTATTATATTCAAGGTAATGCCAGCCAACAAGTTTCATTTCTGCCGAGGGAAACAAAACACCTTCTCGTAAAGCAAGTGTTAATGTTCACTATTATCTTGGTTATATATAAGACCACAACCTTACCACGTTGTAATTAGACATGATAAATAAGTGAATATGATGATGCTTACGGAGGTCTTTAGTTAGAGGCTGGTTGGTCCCATAACAGCTGCAGTATTTGGCAATTATCTTCACTTCCCTCCCTCTGTGGCTGGGTACCAGTTCGGAAGTCGTGACGTGTGTGTGTGTGTAAATAATAATAATAATAAACAGTTTATTAACATGAGGGCAGTCATAGGCTGAAGATATACATACATTTAAAAGAAATAGAATAGATAAAGATATTCATACATATATAAATATATATATACACAAAGAAAATGGTGATGATGAGTATGATGGGGGATTGTTGGTGTCTAAGGATTGTTTTATTATGTTAACAATTGTGGGAATTGCGATTTTATATATCTGTGTGTGTGTGTGCGTGTGTGTGTGTGTGTAGCAGATGATCTGGACCACGGTAACGGGCTTGATGAATCATATGCCCAGTGTCAGAAAAAAAAAGCCTTAATAAATGAACCCTGTGATGTAATAAGGAAATTAAACGTGACTTTACCGAACATAAAAAAAAAAAAAATAGATACATAAGTTCGGGTTAGGCTGATACGGTACCTTTTTTTTTTTTTATTCTTTTTTTTTTTTTTTTTTTTTTTTTTAATAGCGATAGCCCCTGCCTCGGTAATAATGGTAACTGACTGAATGCAAAATAAACCTACCTTTATAGTGGATGGCAAACGAAACCCCGGCGCAGTTCAGAGTCTATTCACTGTCAAATCCGATTATACTAATTGATTTCTAATTATATTTGCAAATCACGTTGCTGCAAATAATGGGTGGCACATTCCAGCTGTTTACCATATATCACCAATACCGATGATACTACTACTATTACTACTACTACTACTATTACTACTATCACCAATACTACTACTACTACCATATATCACCAATACCGATGATACTATTACTACTACTATTACTATCACCACTACTACTACTACTACCATTATCACCAATACTACTACTACCATTATCACCAATACCCACGATACTACTACTACCATTATCACCAATACTACTACTACTACCATTATCACCAATACTACTACTATTACTACTACTTTATCACCAATACCCACGATACTACTACTACTATTTCTATTACCACTACTATTACCATTATAACCAATACTAACGCTACTACTACTACCACTACTACCTCTACTACAAATTATACCACCACTACCAATAAACACCACCACTACCACTACTAATACCACTATCAGTACTACCACCACCACTACCACCAACACCACACACACACACACACACTACCCCCCCCCCACACACACACACTATTCTGGCTTCACCTGTTTGTATTTAGGTATTTAGCATCAGAAGGGATCATAAAGAATAGAATATTATAATGTTTCAGTAATATCATAATGCGTTTTAGTTTGCAGCAAAGTATCACCTCATGCATTTTGGCCCGCGAATATTTCCGGCAGTGTCGTATTGGCACGATATATAATTTTAATGATGATATAAATTGTTAACTAAATTACATACGGTACATATTCAGTTATAATTATAGGTATTGAATGTTATCAATAATGAAGGATGAATTAAATAAACGTATATATGGAATGCAAACGATATATCAGCTAATTTTTAAGGAGGAAGCAATATTGTTGGTAAATATGGAGCAACCGATTTCTCCAAACTATTCCAGGCAACAAGTCACCTATTTTATTGTTCATTTGGTCCTGCTTCCTGACATAGTTTGGAGGAATCAAGATGTTCCAATGTACCAAAAGTATATCATCTCCATTACAATAATAATAATAATAATAATGATAATAATAATAATAATAATAATAATAATAATAATATAATATTTTGTGTAGATTAAAGTGCTCCACTATAATAATAATAATAATAATAATAATAATAATAATAATAATAATAATATATTGTGTAGATAGAAGTGTTTTTTCTACCAAAGGAATAAATACCAGGTGTGATATTTAAGAGTCTAACTATAAGCTCATTGGAAGGCAAAGTGAACACGGAAGTAAAATGACAAGGCTTTTAAGGTGGCAATTTATTTTTTTGGTACATACATTGGAGTGTCTTGATTCCTCCAAAGTATGCCAGGAAACAACAAGACCAGATGAACACACATAATAATGGTGTTCTTTCTGTTGTTTGGAGGATTCAGTTGCTCCAGATTAATTTAACTAACACAAAATGTCAACCCCATTATTATTATTATATGTATTATTATTTTTTTTATCCTGCATCAGATTAAGGTAGATTTGCCCTTATGATTACCTGTTAAGTGCTCAGATTATTAACTCTATTACCGACCTCTATTGTATGTATGTATGTATGTATGTATGTACCGTGTCACTCCATTGTCCTACAGAGAATGAATATAAAAAAAAAAAAAACTAAAAAAGGCAGAGCTAATTTATGGGTGCGTGTAATAAAGGTGTAATTATTATTATTATTGTTATTATTATTATTATTATTATTATTATTATTATTGTTATTGTTATTGTTATTGTTATTGTTATTATTATTGTTATTACTATTTTTTTATTGTTATTATTATTATTATTATTATTATTATTATTATCATTATTATTGTTATTATTATTATTATTATTATTTTTATTGTTGTTATTATTATTATTATTATATATTTTTTAACGGGATGACATTCAATCACTTTTCCCTTCGTGTATTACTAGGCTACGACGAGTGGCCTTTGTGCTGTAGCCTGTATTTAATTTTTGTTATTTTTTTATCGTGCGAGTGCAATCTCTGCAAAAACGCCTAATGGTAATCTGACACGGTACGTACGAGGTCAGTAGTGCCATTTGTGATTAGGTTAAGATGGGTAAAGTGTGTACATCTGTGATTAGGTTAGATTAGGTGATTAGGTAAAGTTGGGTAAAGTGTGTACATCTGTGAACAGGTTAGGTTAGGTCAGGTTAAGTAAGAAATGTACATCTGTGATTATAATGGTCAGGGCAGGTCAGGTCAGGTTAGATAAATCTGTAATTAGGTTAGATCAGGTCAGGTCAGATACACATCTATGATTTGGTCAGGTCAGGTCAGGTAAGGTAGATCTGTGATTAAGTTAGGTCAGGTGATTAGGCTAGGTAGTTTGAGAGAGATATCATTAATTAACTGATGGTAGGATTTTGTACTCAACTGTGTGTGTATTTATTTTTTCGTATTATTCTTCTATTTACTTTATTTATCGTGTAATTAATTCATGTGTTTTGTATTATTATGTTATTGCCGTGTTGCTCGTTAGTTTTGCTTCTTATTTTTATTATTATTTATTTGTTGTGTTGCTGCTCTGGTAATACTTATCGTGGTAATTAATCGTCTGTCGTTGTATTTTAATTTTATCGTGTTTGTCTCCTCTGCCATTTTTATCTATTATTAATTATACGTATTGCTATCCTCTTTTTCATTTAATAATTATAGTGTTGCTGTGCCCTTTTTTCTTTTATAAATTAATTATCGTGTTGCTCACCTTTTAATATTTTTTTTACGATCAATATTTATCTTATTATTCGTGTGTGTTTTAAGGGATGAACTCACAACGACTCAACAACGATTCCCCGAAGTCATCCCAGCACGGCTCTATGCATCTGAAAAATGGAAATTAATGAGATGTCTGCTGTTTTCATTTACCTCCCCCTCCCCCCCTCCCCCTCCCCCCTCCTCCCCCTCCTCCCCTCCTCCCCCTCCTCCCCTCCCCCTCCCCCTCCTCCCCCCGCCCCCGGATGTCCTTTTTATGCCCCCGGGGAGTTTTCTTACTTCATTGGAGGTTCGGGACGTTTTTAGTTGTTGCAGAGTTCGATTGCTTTGTCGCATGTTAATACTTTTACGACGAGGCTTCAGGTGAAAATGTCCTTTCGTAACTTTTAATGTTTGGTGAACTACATACATACATACATGCATAAAACAACTCTCTCTGTATATGTAATTAGTTAAAGTCTCCCTTGTGATGTCAGAAAATTATTAGTCAGAAAACTAATATATGCCGGGGAGTTGTAGAAGGTAACATCTAACCTTAGAGGATTACTGAAACGACCCGGATACAGACTTGAAGTTTATTGTAGGTTTTAGTAGAAGGTTAACGTGAGAGATGTTTACCCAAAGCCTGTCTATGTTTGACTGTTACTCTATGTGCCTCACCGGACACACGGGTTGTCATGGAAACAGGGACGACGTTGTATAGATGTAATAGTTCAGGCATATTAATACATGTCTACCTAGTGTTATTAAAAGTATGTGTGTATTAGTTATGTGTAATTGTTAATGTTGTGGATAATTTACACTGTGACAAATAATGCCAGAAAGCGGGATTAGATTAAAAATAATAATAAAGAATTGTTGTCTGTTGCTTAGAGAAATTAGTTGCTTCATATTTACAAACACTGTATTACCATTTAACCATCTATTTTCATGTTCCAACTTTATTCACAGCTTTCATGGTCGTGTTGGGAGATAGAGAAAGTTTAGTTACGTAATCACTGATAATTGTTTGTTTCTTTAAGTGAACAAGACAATTCAGTAACCGAGAAACAGAATTTTAATCAATTTTCATATATTGATTGAGATATACAGGCCTAAAGGTGAATAAAGTATTTCTGTATCCAGGTAAAATATCAAAATCAGGAAGGAATACAATTTACACTTTAAACTAGTAAGAATAAAGGAGGAATATGGCTTGGATAAAATTCGTATAATTATGTAGATAGAAACAGTACGAGTAGAAATTATTTTGACTTGTAAATATCTGTAAGAATTTTTTTTATACCGGTAGCCCTTCTACACATTATAGGCAGCTCACACCACTACACATCTTACCTTAAGGGGGTGTGGGAATAAGGGGACAGGCTTGGAGGGGGGTTGGGGGGGGGTTATAGAGGTTATCTAAGCCAGTGAGGTTTATAATGTTTATATTTTGGCTTGCGAGTGTACACAGAAAACCACTTGTATGTTATCTAAAGGTTTACAATTTCAGTACAGTGAGGAGGAGGAGGAGGAGGAAGAGGATATCATTGTTGTCCCACCCTGTACAGACGAGGGTGAAAAGTTTTGATACAACTTTGGCGTTTGGTGGGATAAAATTCTGAAGCGACCTGTCCAACATTTTGAGGAAAGTATTGCAGTTTAATTTCTTTTGCGAGGTATTGGTGGAATGTCCAGCTTTTGTGTGTATGTGTGTGTGTGTGTGTGTGTGAAAGAGAGAGAGAGAGAGAGAGAAAAAAAAAAGAGAGAAGAGAGAAGTGTGTGTGTGTGTGTGTATGTGTTTGTGTGGGTCTAAACATGTACTACAAAAAACAGATAAAACTGAAATGTGGTGTGCACAGTTACGACCCAAAATTCTTTACCCCACTCGCAAGGAAGACGAAAAGATTGTGTTCAGTTTTTTTTTTTAGACTAAATTCTTGTTACTGAGAACTTGAATTGAGGGACAATTTTCATATTTTCGTCTGTAATTGTACTTCATACTCTTATATTCAAATTACAGTCTTTTTTTGTTATTCGTCGCTTCCTATCCTACATACAGTGTTACATTAATAAAAGTAACGTTACACCTTTAATACATTTACATTCAAACTACAGTTATTTTTGTACTCTTCGTCGTAAATACAGTACTACTACATTAATAAAAAAAAATCGTATCTTTCACACTCTAACATTTAAACTACTGTCCTGGTCTTTATGTTATTCAAATATCAGTTTGTTTTTATTCATGTTTTTCGTCGTAAATACAGTACTACATTAACAATAAAAAAAAATCATATCTTTCACACTCAACATTCAAACAAACAACTTCATTAAACGAAACATCAAACTTTTATAATCAAACAACAAAAATTCTTTATGCTATTCGTTTCGTTTCTACCTTTGTACTGCATCATTAAACGAAGCATATATCCATCATACTTTTATATCCAACCTGCTGTTCTTTATATTAATTTTAGTCGTCACTACCTTTGTACTGCATTGATATAAATAAACTTAAAATAAAATATCCTTCATGGTTATAATATTCAAACTACTACATTTTCTTTTATGCCATTCGTCGCTGCCTGTGTCTCCAACATAAATACATAAATAAAAAAAGAAATATAATATGCAAGTTGGGGGCCTCGTCTCTAATTACCGTGTGACAAGCGATATTCCTAAATTGTGCCTCGGTAATTACTGAAGTCTTGGAACACCACCCCCCTCCCTCTCCTGCCCCTCCCCATTCCCCCTTACCCTCACCTATCTGCCCCCTCCCTCTGCCCCCATCCACATAACCCCCCTTTCCTCCCACTCCCCTCTGCCCCCATCCACCTAACCTCCTCTCCTCCCCCTCTCCCCTCCCCCCTTCCCCCCCTCCCTTCCCCCTCCCCTCCCCTCTCCTCCCCCCTCCCCCCTCTCCTCCCCAGGTTAATTAGCATTCTCGCCGCCATAAAACATTAAATTGCTGCCCGGTTATTTGTCTTTGCTTAAGAGGTTGAAAGTGGTAAATTCTGTCTTGTGCCTTTCTGTCTTCTCTTTGTGTGTGTGTGTGTGTGTGTTTTATGTAATAGTACACATTGAATCTTTAAGCTACTTACATTGAAGCTATTCTAAATTACACACACACACACACACACACACCCACCAAACCAGCTTTTGTTAATACGGTTCCAAGTGCCCCCATACTTTTTTTTTATCATTTCAATCGTGTGAACAAAGAAGAATGAATCCATGTCCCCCTGTCATGGATGGGTAACCTTTTATTCTCTTGTTTAGCTTCTCTCCCTCACAGCCATAGTAGACCTTTTCATCGACCCCCTAGCTGGTCTCACTGTGGGTCTGTTTTTTTTTTCTGATGAGATGGATCGTCAGAGTAGTGGGAAACATTCTGATTAGCTTTAGTCTTTCCTTTTGAGACTTAAATAACATGAATCATATTAACCTTCATCTATACCGACTCTTATAAATAACAGAGTAAAGGAAGGAATTAGTTCATTATAAGCACGAAGTTTGTCATGTAATTATGGTCACTGCTGCCACTGTCTGATTACGCTGATAAAGATCAACATTGCTGACTAACAAGCAAGCATGCCTCGTCAGCTATGGAATGTCCCCCAATATGGATAACTCATTGTCACCCAACCTTAGTCTACCTCAGTTTGTACAAGTGGGTATAGTTGTATTAAATATATATATCTCTTTTGTAGTCATTGATAGTGTGATTAATTATGAACTGTTGGGCACATTACTGACTAACAAACAAGCATACCTCGTCTGCTACGGAATGTCCCCCATTATGGATACCTCAATTGTCATCCCACATCAGTCTATCTCTGTTTTTCCAGGAGGGTATATTTCTGTGTTATATATTCCTCTTTTGTAGTCATTGATAGTGTGATTAATTCTGAACTGTTGGGCACTACTGTATACGGGTTTGGTTATGAATGAGATATTGTTTTCAGTGGATGTTGTTGTGTTGTGTATGGGATTACCTTGAAGATTTATATCGTACGTGTATGGAAAATCTAACACACATAATATACACTCACATACAAACACAAACAAATATGTACTCTACGATATATTACACACACCTGCATTCAGACACACACACACATATAAATAAAAAAGACAAACACATACCACTCACACACCTACACATAAACCATAAATACACACCCAACTGCAACTGCATCCGAAAAAAAAAAATCCTGAATGTTCACATGACGAAGAATAATAATTCATTCGTGTTCAGTGTTGTGTTTTTAGCGCATGGTCCTGGTGGTAGCGGTAGCCTCATTTGCATCAGAGCCAAAAATGGGGTCGCGGATGATAGGGTCGCCGGCAGTGAGGAGGGAGGGAGGGATGCTATCGGGAAGGGAAGGGTTGTGGATGGGTAGGGAAGGGAGTCTAAGAGGAAGGGAGGGGAGGGGGCCTAGCTGGAGAGAAGGGTCATGGGTAGGGAGGGAAGCAACTGGGGAGAGTTGTAGGAGGAAGGTAGGGTCACGAATTATGAGGTTGTGTAAAGGTAGGGTCATGCTAGAGGAAGGTCGTGGATGAAGAGGGATGCAAATGGGAAGGTAAAGGAGTCATGGAAGGTGGAGAGGAAGGTTTTTTTGTATCACTGATTAGGACATTGATAAAAGAACTGCATACCCAAGCGAAGCACGTGGAATAGGAGGACTGTGCTTCGAAACTCCATGTGTAGGAAGTTAGAGATTTGTAATTCAGATAAGCTAGAGGGATGCAGGAATGAAGACGACCGTATAGAGGCGATGTGCATGGATATGGGCACAGGGGATAGTGGTGTCGCATAGTCCACACGAATTCGTCCATGAGGTAGAGGGGGACTGGAGGAGGGAGAATTGAGGGTCACGGATAAATATAGGGTGTTGTGCTCTCCCGCGGGTGATGGTCAGGGGGACATGTATGCGCAAAATGTAGCAGCAATTTTGTGCGGATGCTGACGCTGGTTTGGGGTAAACATGGTATCATACTGCAGCACAATATCACGTAGCTATAGTACACCCAGCAAAAGTTGGTCCACACTCCCTCCCTGTCAGTATTATATGCCTCTGATATTTATTTAACACAGTGTATATGCAGTACTGCACCACGGCACTTCGACTACGCGATATAGAGCGACGCAACGCACCGTAACACAACAACATAACACAGGTTTAGATGAGATGCTGCAACACAACACATCACAACAGAACAGGTTTAGAGGAGATGCTGCAACACAACACATCACAACAGCACAGGTTTAGAGGAGATGCTGCAACACAACACATCACAACAACACAGGTTTAGAGGAGATGCTGCAACACAACACATCACAACATAGCACAGGTTTAGAGGAGATGCTGCAACACAACACAACACAACAACACAGGTTTAGAGGAGATGCTGCAACACAACACAACACAACAGCACAGGTTTAGAGGAGATGCTGCAACACAACACAACACAACAGCACAGGTTTAGAGGAGATGCTGCAACACAACACAACACAACAGCACAGGTTTAGATGAGATGCTGCAACACAACACAACACAACAGCACAGGTTTAGAGGAGATGCTGCAACACAACACAACACAACAGAACAGGTTTAGAGGAGATGCTGCAACACAACACAACACAACAGAACAGGTTTAGAGGAGATGCTGCAACACAACACAACACAACACATCACAATGAAACAAGTGTCATTATAACACAGCACAATACAACACTACACAACACGAAGGAGTTTGTACCACTCATCACATCAGTGCACAACATAAGACATTAAATCACACACAACACATTATTGTACAACACAAGAAATTAGAACACAACACAACACAACACAATATATGAGACACATGAACACAACACAGTACAGCGCGACACAACACAATACAACACAACACATCACAACACAACAGAACACAAGAGACACTTGTGTAGAATACATCAGCCCAGATAATCAAATCACGTAGCACATAATGAAGTGGATATCAGTCTACTCATATGCTTGATCCTCTTCAGTATCTCATTCGATGTAGGAAAAAGTGAACGTGAGTTGAACGAGTTTCATTTTTCCCCCGGGCTTCATTAAAAGCCACGTGTGACTTGTTGGAAAGTGAAAAATGTATTTGTCAGCTGATTTTCTAATCTGTTTTCACATAAAACCTAAACGGGGCGTCATTAACCTATATCAACTGCTTTGGCACACGCATTGCATAAGCATAATGTTCGCAAATATATTTTTGTGTAAAAAGAGGTGAGCATGTACTCGTCTAATTTTAATTAACATTTAGTTGATGCATCAACCTTTGGGTAAACATACTGGCATTTTTTTCAATAGCTCTTCGTTAATCCTTATAGAGATTATGTTGCTGTCGGTGTAATGGAAGTTTCTGAGGCCTCCAAGCCACTCCAACAAACACCATCTATACGAGAGACGGTTTCGTGCGTGGGAAAATTTGGAAGTGTTATTATTAGCCTCCAATATACATACATGTTTCCTGATAGATGGCAGTGTTCGTATAATGTACATAATTAAAGTACTTAGAGTTGAGTACATTTATTTTAGGTGTACGATGGATTGTTCAGCAGTAAACATACGAAAACAAAACAATGAAACGGACTCGACGGAATGGAATCGATACATAAAGAAACAACGATACCACTACTTACTTTAGGCCAAGCGTCAGTACAACCATCCTCTTCTATATAGACTCCAAATCCCAGAATCTAAAAATGCTCTCCATCCCCGAAAAAAGGAACCTGAGCCAATTCGCCTTACCGCTGGCTGACTGGCTGGCTGGCTGGCTGACGGGTTTAGAGGTTGGCTGGGTGGCTGTGTGGGTGACTTGCTGTGTGGCTGGCTGGCTGGTTGGCTGTGTGGTTGGCTGGATGGTTGACTGTGTGGTTGGTGGTTGACTGGTTGGTTTGCTGACTGGCTGAGTGGCTGGATGGCTAGCTGAGAGTTAACTGGTTGGCTGTGTGGCTAGTTGGCTGTGTGGCTGGTTGTCTGGTTGGCTGGTTGGCTGGCAATGTGTCGTGTGTTGTGTGTGGCTGGAGTAATGTGAGTGAGATGCGGTAGAGTCACGCTACACCCGCATTAAGGAACACTGCCCTGGTTTCATAGTGAATAAGCCTGAAAGAGAGAGAGAGAGAGAGAGAGAGAGAGAGAGAGAGAGAGAGAGAGAGAGAGAGAGAGAGAGAATAGCTAAGAGAATGTGTGTGTGTGTGAGAGAGAGAGAGAAAGAGAGAGAGAGATAGATAGATAGAGAGGGAAATAGTACTGTATGTACATACATACATACATATTACACACACACATACATACATACATACATTGCCCACCTGCCTGCCTGCCTGCCTTCCTTCCCACTTTGCACCACCTAAAAAATAAACCCGTTTATACTTGCCCATGATGTAGTATTAAGGTGCTTGAGTATATTTACCCAAGGATGAGCACAGCCGAGGGAATAACAAAGTCGTAAAGCTGAAAATGTAAAGCGACTACTAACATGTTTCGAGGTGGTTATGCCATGCAGGTACTGGAAGGAGAAGGAGAAGGGTTGGTTGGTTGGTGGGTTGGTGGTGGTGGAGAGAAATTACCCTGGCACGCTCACAACCAAGAACTCACTCTCTTTCTGGTTGGTTGGTTGGTTCGTTGGTTGGTTGGGTCAGAATGTTTTGTTGTGTGTGTGCTGTACCTGTGTGTGTGTGTGTGTGTGTGTGAATTAGTGATATATTTGTCTTCGTAGATTTAAATATTCAACACCCACACACACACCCACACACACACACACAAGCGACCTCCAACCACCCACCTCTCCCCTTCCTTCCCAACCTACAGCACCACACGTTATAATTGTAGCTATCATTATTATTTTGGTCCCGGCGCCCCGAGTACAGTGTCATCCAATATTTACTTGTTTTGGCCGCACCACCACCGTCAATTACTGCCCACTTTAACCCTAATTGCACCCCCCCTTCCCCCCCTCCCCCCCAGCTGCTGTTGTACTATCACGTCAAAACACTGAGGCTTCATTTCCGACCAGACTAAGGCTTCATTTCCGACCAGACTTAGACTTCATTTCCGACCAGACTTAGGGTTCATTTTCGACCTGACTGAGGCTTCATTTCCGACCAGACTGAGAGGTGAGGTACTGTGATCTGGTAGGCTACTGAGGATGTGTAGGTCCGTAGTTTTAAAACATTTGAGGTCCCTTACTGGAGCTCTATGAACCCTCCAAATAATCCAGGCCACAAAACGCTTCAGTGTTTCGAATAGGGAATCTGTTGCCTGGAGTAGTTTGGAGGGTTCATAGAGCTCCAGTAAGGGCCCTCAAATGTTTTAAAACTACGGGTGGTAGTGACAGAGTTGAGAGGGGGTCATATATTTTTTGTTGTTGTTGTTGTTCTCTCGTCATCTTACTAAGCTACAAATTATACAACATGAAAGATGCTTCACTCGTCTATACTGAGGTGTACACATGTATGGTGAGGGAAATGAAAAATGATATTGGTATTGATTATTTTTTTTATCTGTATTTTTTTTTTTTTTTTTTTTTTTCATCTTCTCCAATCTCTCTCATCTTTATCTTTTCTAAGCGACGACCGACGACCTGCGTGTTTTTCTCGTGCATCAGGCGGTATATTATCATTACTTTGCTTACAGGGAAGTCCTCTCGTAAGTAATTTCCCTCCGTATTCACACTGTAACACGTAAAGGCAAAGTTGTGTGTGTGTATAGCCGGTGCCTCGTGATGTCCGTATTATCAAAGTTTAACCCTTGAACAGCGGCTGACGACTTACACTTTTTCCCAACAACCACAAGGAATGATTTTTTGTTGTCGGAGGGAAACACTTTAGAATTCCCGAGGTTGCAAAAATACAGCCTCAATTAAACCATAAATAAACAAACAACAGCTAAAAAATATTCCTGATGGTATGAGTACAGTAACGCCTGACCAGTTTACGTAACACACGAGAAACATTTGTTACACTTGAGACCTTCAGAGGAATAAATGCCCCCCTCCCCCACAATATGCTGATAATAAACAAACCCCTTATGTGAGGAATTTCTTGCTTATATTGGAGGGTTATTAGTGATTCCTCCATACTGTGTCACAATAACAATTCCCCCATTAACATACTAAAGTAGTTTGTTTCTTGTTTCCTATAAGAGTTTGGAGGAATCTGTACCCCCTCCAAACTAACCAAAATAAAAGAGCCCCCACAAGTCTGCGTGTTTTATCCTTGCATGTGTTAAGTGTATGAGGTGAGGTGGCAACTCAAGATAATTCCTTGAGTGGTGAGCTGTCATCTATCATGGCTGACCTTTGTGATGTCGGATGTAAATGTTTAATGAGAACAACAGAAACATGCAGCTTGAATCTTTTGAAGTAACAAAATCTTCTGGAGCCAGACTGAACCTAACCTAACCTAACCTAACCTAACCTAACCTAACCTAACCTAACTGGAGTGATGGGGTGGCTTCGTGGGCTCTTTTCCAGGGACACATTTGTAAGTCTAATTCTCGTCTCGGCACCAAAGTTCTAATCACCACTTTAGCGTCGATTTTTCCCCATTCTTTTCGTGCTCTTTCTTTACGGAGAGATAGTTCACTGCAGGACAAAGAAAGGCACCAGCTTCATCTACTCTGTTACCATGTATGTATGTACTTTATACTTACCTAACTAAAACATTATAATTCGTCTGACGTACTGTACAGTCATGTGGTGTCTTATAGTATTCTGTTATTGTTGTTATTATTATTATTTAGTAGTAGTAGTAGTAGTAGTAGTAGTAGTAGTAGTAGTAGTAGTAAAATCAATTCAGTTAGCTATGGGTCTATTTCACAGTCGCTCTTATTATAGGGTCGATTTGTAAGCATCCGAGCAAAGCATATTGGACTGTATTGCCACTTGTGAATCTTGGTGAATACAATTTTCCTTTTCCATCAGGATCCTGCGGTTGATATCCTCGTCCTCTATCCTCCTGCCTCTATATACTCCTAAATTATAATCCACTGCAGACCTCAAAATTTCACTGAGGCGAACATTAGTAGTACAAGAAAGATGCATCGTTAGAGATTCCAAACTTGATTAAATAAAAGTGTCAAAAAGTCAACAAATTAACCCAAGGTGGACAAAGATAGGCCTCACTCCTCACAATTCACTCTACCCATTTAATTCCTTTCCACCAGAACTTTACCTAATTCATTTCATTCCTTTCCCTTCCACCAGATATTTATCAATTTCCTTTCATTCCCTGAACTTCCACCAGAACTTTACCTATTTAATTTCATTTCACTCCTACTCTGTCATTTCATTGCACTCCCTTCTCTTACACCAGAGCTCTACCTATTTCATTTTATACCCACTAGAACTCTACCTTCTTCATTTCATTTTACTCCCACCAGAACTCTACCTTCTTCATTTCATTTTACTCCCACCAGAACTCAACCTATTTCATTCCCTTCCCATCAGAACTGTACCTATTTCATTTCACTCCCTTCCATAACTTCCACCAGTACAACTCGACCCCCTGAAAACAAGACACCCACCCAGTCGTTCCTTACCATTGCCTTCTGCTCCCACCTCTACATTTGTCTTGTCTCTCATTCCGTCTGACGAGTATGGCCCCCTTCCCTCCCTTTATCTTAATTCATCAGAGTGGGTCATGGGAGGCTTCTGATGGTGGTGGTGGTGATGGGGGTAGTTGGGGTGGGGGGTGGGGGTAGTGGTGATGGTGTTAGTGGGTTGTGGTGGTGGTGGTGGATAGTGGTGATGTTGGTAGTGTTGTTTATGGTGTTAGTTAGGTCTTGGAAGGTAATGGTAGTAGTGGGTGGTTGGACCTGGGTGATAGTGATAGAGGAGGTGGTGTTTGTGGTGGTAGTAGTGATGGTAGTAATAATGTTTCCTGAGTAATGATCATGGTAGTGAGTAATGGTGATGGTTGGTTGGCAGTGCAAGATGATGATGATGATGATGTTAGTGGTAGTAGAACGAGACCTGCCTGACTGGTGAGTGGGTCGCCGACGGAGAATGGGAGGGAACGACCGAGAGAAAGAGGTAGGGAAGGAGGGAGGGAGGGAGAGAAAGAGGTAAGGAGGGAGAGGGAGAGAAAGAGGTAGGGAGGGAGGGAGGGAGGGAGAGAAAGGAGGAGGGAGGGAGGGTGAGGGTGTGAGGGAGAGAAAGAGGGAGCTAGGACAGAGAGAGAGAGAGAGAGAGTAAGGGAGGTGTGCTAAACTACGACATTTCCATAGCGACGAGGACTGGAGAGGACTGGCAGCGTAGGTGTGCTAAAGTGCTACATTTCCATAGTGATGAGGGCCCCGGTGCTAGAGTTGAGCCCGATGGTGATGACCGGGGCCTGTCTGTGTGTGTCTGTGTGTGTGTGTGGTGCATGGTGGTGGTGGTGGTGTATCTCTCTGCTACTGTTGCTGTTGTTGTTGCTGTTGTTGTTGTTGTTGTTGCTATTATCGTGGAGGATGGGCTGCTGGGGATTTGGCTTTCTCTGTATCTCTCTGTGTGTGTCTGTGGGTCTGTGTGTCAGTTTGTCTATCTGTCTGAATGTCTGTCTAGCCTTTATTCTCTCTCTCTGTCTCTCTCTGTCTCTCTGTCTCTCTGTCTCTCTCTCTGTCTGTCTCTCTGTCTGTCTATCTGTCTGTCTGTCTCTCTCTCTCTCTCACCTAGTAACTCTCTGGTTTGAAGATAACTACTCTATATCCCCCTCCCCCACATATACCCTCCCCTCTACACCCCAGGCTTCAAAGTGTATGTATGTAGTGATCTATTAGTTTTCATTAGATTCACCAATTCAAAGATGCTAAAATAATAATCTGTCTTCCTTCAAAAAAAAAAAAAAAAATTATGCAGATCTCAAAATAAAATCATCCCAATTTTCCTTTTTTTTTTTTTTTTTTTTTAATATAGTTATGTCTCTATATTTTGGGCATCTTCGAATCTAGCATCAAAAGTTCATAAAATATTTAGTGGCAGTGATATTGGTATATAGATTTTTAAAAAGTATTCAAATTTCGGAGAAAAAAAAAATCCAATTATTTTTTTTAATTGTTTTCTTGGTGTATGTGTTGATGGTCTCTTAATCTATAACAACAGAAGCTCGTTACTAATTAGTGGTAATGGCAGTGGTATATATTATAGTTGAAGTGAATGTAATTAAAATAAACCCGATTTCTTTAATTAATGGTTGCAGTATATAATATTATTATTAATAATAATAATAATAATAATAGTATAGTAATAATAATGATGATGATGATGATGATAATAATAATAGTATAATAATAATGATAGTATAATAATAATAATAATAATAATAATAGTATAATAATAATGGTAATAACAATACGACGTTCCTTTGTAGTATTACTAAGTCATTTCAATTTACCACAAGATTAAGTTGAACGGAGATGAACACAACACTATTCCATTTTTTTCTGAATTTCTTAAGGGGGTCTATAGTTTAGTAATACTGATGGCTAACCTGAAGCAACTGATTCCTCCTAACCATTCCAAGCAACAGGGGATACCATTATTATTATTATTATATTTGTTCATCTGGTTCTGTTTCCTGGCATACTTTGGAGGAATCAAGGCACTCCAATGTATCTAGATATATCAAACCTATATTTTCCCCCCTTAATAATAATAATAATAATAATAATATGTAATGTAATCAAGATGTTGGTGTTATTAATTACTGTGAGTGACACGACGATGCTTCCCATTTTGATTACACTTATTGTAAACCAATATTTATTTCCCTTTGTGGCGACATCAATGGTTAATACTGTACTTCCGACCTATATAAAAGGCACTCCAATTTAACAAAGGTGAAATACCCCTTTAATCCCCATTCTGAGTTTTAACCCTGCCGCTATCCTTCATTCTGAGTTAACCCTGCCGCTATCCTTCATTCTGAGTTAACCCTGCCGCTATCCTTCCATTCATTCATGAGTCCATTTCCCAGGGCTCGCTATCTCCGCTCTCAGTCTCCTACTCTGGCCGCTTATGTCATTAGTACGGTTTTCTTTTCAATCAGTCAATCAATTAGGCGGTCCTCGGATTTCCAAATGATAGTGTGGGCTGGGGAAGGTTATGGGTTGGGGTGAGGGGACTCTGTGTGTGTGTGTGTGTTTGTCTCTGTGTGTGTGTGTGTGTGTGTGTGTGTGTGTGTGTGTGTGTGTGTTAGGAGGGGTACTTTGAGTGTGTGTGTGTGTGTGTGTAGTGAGATATATGAAGACTCCATTTTACTACATGATATTACAGTATTTATGACTTTGTATCAATTGAAATGCTACACTTTGGGTTGATTAGTACCTGAGGGTATATAAGTATAACTATATAGAACTGATAATGGAGTGATGCCTTGATTATTATTATATTTGTTGTTGTGAATGATTGCAAAGTGATATTAAAACTATTGCAGTTAAACTATAAAGTCAATGAATGTATTGTTATTGCTGAAAGTGTGTTTGTATTTGTTGAACTAGAGATTATTTTGGAAGCATTAGGATATGAACACTGATCTTTCCCAGTGAGTGTAGAGTAGAGTAGAGAGTAGAGTAGAGTATAAAACGTGATCCCACCCAACCACTCACCCTCCCCACATCATCAATATTCCACCATACCACGTCGTGCTTTCCCAGTTATTTGGAAGAGCGGCAGAGGGGATGGGGACGGGGATGGGGACGGGGACGGGGATGGAGACTGGGACGGGATGAAGAAGGGTATGGGGACGGGGACGGGGATGAAGAAGGGTATGGGGACAGGGACGGGGACGGGATGAGGACGAGTGGGGGTGAATCTCGTTTGCGCTTTTTAATCTGCAGCCACAGTTTAACTCCGCTCCGCTCGTATTTCTTTTAAAATCATTATCCGCATCCGGGGACGCACCAAATCGAATGGATTAAGCCTCCCAGGGCCCCGAATCCCGGCATATTTGATTTAAACACGCGGAATAATTTTTTGCGATGGCCAGATTTGTTCGCCGGAAGAAAATGACGAAAAAAGTGCGAACTGGGATGAGGTGAGATAGGAATTCTACGCTCCGTAAATATAATTAGATTTTTTGTTTAGATTTTTTTTTCTGTGTATTTTTCTTGTCTTCTGTGTTGCTATCATTTTTTAAAATTATAGTCATTATCATTATCATCATTATTTTTATTGTTCTCATCATCATCATCATTATTTACATTATCATCATCATCATTATTGTTATAATTATCATCATTTGCTTCCTCTTTTGCAAAGTCTGTTTAGAATCAGATATTTTAATTAGTTATATGGTACTCTGTGAGGGTGGTGTAATGAGCGTGAAGAGCTGACATCACACACACACACACACCTTGCAACAACACTCATTACATAGAGCTGACATCACACACACACACCTTATGTTGTAATGTATTCCTCATGTTTACAAAGAGTTTATGAGATCAGTGACGTAACAGGAAGGATTGAGTCCGACCAGCGGTCCAAAAAATAAAGTAGTATTAGATAAATATATACATAAATGAAATAAAAAGTGATGCAAACATTATCATAATTATGGAGTTCTGTAAAGTAACATACGGTGAAAGACTGGATTAACAACAATCACAACAAGAACAACAACAACAATAACACCACCACCAACAACAAGAACATCAACAACAACAACAACAATCACAACAACAAGATCAACAACAACAAGAACAAGATCAACAACAACAACAACAACAAGAACATTAACACCAACAACAAGAACAAGAGGATACGGTACTATGCAACAAGAACAAGGCTCGGGTGAACATTAAGAGTTGGTGGAAGACTTTATTAACTTTATGCAGGGACCGAGTTAGTGGAGGCCAGATATTGTGTTGTTCCATCTGCCTGTTTACCTAATACTGCTTCCATCCATTCATCCCTCCCTCCCTCTCTCCTTTCTTCTCTCCTTTCTTCCCTTCTTCTTCTTTCTTCACTCCGTCTCTCCTTTCTTCTTTCCTTTCTTTCCTCCCTCCTTTCCTTTTTCCTTCCTTCTTTCCCCTTTCCTTCAATCCATCCCTCTTCCTTCATCATCACTTTCCCCTCCTTTCCACTCTTCCTTCATCATCACTTATCTTCTCACTCCATCTCCCTTCCTCCCTCCTTATTTCAGGCTCACTTATTCTATCACTCCATCTCCCTGCCTTTTTTCCCTCCTTCCCTCCCTCCTTCCTTCCCTCCCTCCTTCCCTCCTTCCTTCCTTCTCTCCCTCTCCCTTCATGGTCACCTTTTCTCTTACTCCTCCTCCTCTTTCTTCTTCTCCTCCTCTTCCTCCTCTTCTTTCTTCTTCTCCTCCTCTTCCTCCTCCTCTTTCTTCTTCTCCTCCTCTTCCTCCTCCTCTTTCTTCTTCTCCTCCTCTTCCTCCTCCTCTTTCTTCTTCTCCTCCTCTTCCTCCTCCTCTTTCTTCTTCTCCTCCTCTTTCTTCTTCTCCTCCTCTTCCTCCTCTTCTTCTCCACCTCCTTAATTCTCTCTCTCTCTCTCTCTCTCTCTCTCTCAGCAATTGTACTAACACCAGACGAGTTTAACATGACGCAGGAAGAAAATAATTACGATGTTCAGGAGACGGAGATGCATGCGGGCGCGCTCGTGTGTGTATTTGTGTGTGTGTGTGTGTGTTAGTATGATTGTGTGTGTGTGTGTGTGTGTGTGTGTGTGTGTGTGTGTGTGTGTGTGTGTGTGTGTGTGTGTGTGTGCCTGGGATTGCTTTGATTGTGACACAGGAGACGGTGTTTTTCCCCGGCCTTGCGTCCCTTCTCTTTAGTTCCAATCTCACTCATTTAGTCTTGCCCTCCTCTCCCTCCTCACCCCCCACCTCCTTCCTCTCCCTTCTCTCCCTTTCCCTTCCCCTCTCCCACATCCCCCTCCCTTCTCCTCACCCCCCACATCCTTCGTCTCCCTCACTCCTCACCCCTCCCCTCTCCCCCCTCTCCCACTCTCCCTCCTCTCTTCAGATCTCTCCTTTCACTTCTTGTTTTTACGCTGGGTTTCTCTCTCTTTTATCCTTTTCCTTCATTTTTATCTCCTTCTTTCTATTTTTCTGTCGCCCCAAAGAGAGAGAT
>JAWZYT010004275.1:40000-65968 GCA_034508575.1 Petrolisthes manimaculis
AAGGCATCTCGATCGAATTACCTTTTAAAATATATTCAGAGGGTCTATAAATAAATAATCTGAACAACTTTACATGTTCACAAAATACCATATGTTCAGATAATATATTTTTGTGTTAATCTATTTTCGTTGTTGTGTTTATTGCAGTCATTATGAGAAGTAATTTCCTGTGTACTTTAAAAATGATTAAAGTTTCAATAGGAAGGACTCTATCTAATATTTTTGTGCTCGTATTATTGTTATAGTGAATTGGTAGCAAGTCGAAGTTTTTTTTTTTTTTTTTTTTTTTTTTTTTTCGTAAGTAAAAATTCAGTCAATATTATTCATAAGATTGTGAGATTATTGAATTGTTGTTTGGGTTACTAAGGCAAATATATTATACTGTAGATCACAAAACAAACCTTCCCAGTTCTTATGTAGTTCTTGTGTATATTTATGACTGCTTAGTTTAGTGACCTTCGTGTTTAATTAAGGGAGAAGTGGAGTGTTGGTAAAAATCTGGAGCAACCTAATCCTCCAAACTATTCCAAGCAACAGAACACCATTATTTTTTTTCATCTGGTCTTGTTTGTTTCCTGGCATATTTTGGAGGAATCAAGGCACTCCAATGAGACTATACCTGGGCAATAACTAACTCATCTATCTTTTTCTCTTATCCCACAGGAGGTAAGACTGGCATGGACACCTACGGACATCACCAGTTAGTTGTAAGTGTTAATGTTTATACGTCCACTGTGCTACTGTTGTCTTGTATTGATTGTAGAGAACTTAAGGGGTGTATGTATGTCCCTGTCTTGTCTATAATGTCGCCAGTTGTAAGTGTTAATCCATATATCCTCACTAATCTACTGCAGTGTTGTATTAGTTATAAAGAACGGAGGAGGGAGAGTATCTTTATCCCTCCCTGTGTTGTATATTTTGACTCTTAAAACACAAAATATCCAACACACAAACTTGATACCATGTTAGAATTTAGAGACACGCTTGTAGCACCGATAACTTGTGTCTGTTTATGAATCCCGGGTGACTATCTGCCGTGTACTGTGTGTGAGGTCAGAAATTTCAATCCACCAGTAGTGATCTATTGGGTTATTTCAATGCGTGTGTGTGTTGGTATACAGTGATCCTCCTGGAATATATCAATGCCTGTGTAGATAGTGATCGTCTTAGGGCACTTCACTTATTTTATTGGTAGTTAGTTGTCTTTATACTAGCTTATACAAACCTTTCATAACTAATAAGATTGGTAACTTAATGAATCATCTAATATTGGGTGTGAACTCACCCTGCTCTTTTACACTCACACACACCAAACATACACACACACACACACACACCAAACACACACACACACACACACACACACACACACACACACACACACACACACACACACACACCTGCTCATCTCCTGCATCACCCCTCACTTGTCAAGGCTTCTTCACTCGACCCTCAGGAAGCCAGAGACCTCCTTGGTTGGTTAGGTATATAGGGTGTTGAATCAGGGCTGCCTCCCCAAGTCACACCAACTAGCTCTTAAACAAATTACACTTATCTGTCCTGCTGAATTTTTTTGAGGGGATAGTAGAGTGTTGGTAAATCCCAGTGGAGCAAATGATTCGCCTATACCATGCATGCAACTATTTCCACCAAGAGGTCACCATTTTTGTTTTGTTTTGTTTTGTTAATTTTGTTTACTGGCATACTTTGGAGGAATCAATGCTTTCCTGTGTGCCAAAAGTATATTATTCCCTTAATAATTATGATATGTGATAGTGAGTTTTTGTGTTTTTATTGTGTGTGAGTGTGTTAACTTTGTAAAAATGTATATGTAGGTATGTGTGTGTGTGTGCCAAAATGCAATGAAAGGACACACCTCTACCAGCCTTTTAGTGTGTGTGTGTGTGTGTGTGTGTGTGTGTGTGTGGTAAGTGTGTGTGTGTGTGTGTGTGTGTGTGTGTGTGTGTGTGTGTGTGTGTGTGTGTGTGTGTGTGTGTGTGTGGTAAGTACACACACCACTGCCAGCCTTAATTCCCTCGAAAGCCACAAACGTAAAGGAGAAAAACGGTCCACCAGAAGGCTGTATAGACCATTACACCCACACCTGGTGCTGCCTGCCCTGACACACACACACACACACACACACACACACACACACACACACACACACACACACACACACACACACACACACACAAATACACACACACACACACTTACAGCACACTACATATCCGCTTACCTACACATATACTTATATACACATAAATACATGATCACACAACAAAGTTATATTCTCAGCTTTTGGAATAATAGACGTATTGCTCTTATCAAAATTACTGAAACATTTATAAAGCATGTTGAAGTAGCAGTTTGTATGTATGTAATTTGGGTGATATAAACTGGATTCATTTCAAAGGTTCACAATTTTCCAGGAAAGGTAGAAAACTGTTTGCCACAACTGCCTGCAAACTCGATACATTATAGTTTGCAGCCCCCTGTGTGTTTCATGGCTATCAGTCTGGACGCTCAGTTTTCTGTTGTTTGGTTGGAATATTTACTCGTTTTGTCAGGTATGTCAAAGTGCATCATGGTACATTGGAAACACAGACACATTTCATAAAATAAACACCATGTGAAGACAAGCTTTCATGGCTAACATTTTCCTGATGGTTTATTTATGTCATATTGACGAAGGAGCAAATAACTCTAACACACAGTTTGATTTTATACCTTTCAATCTGTCTATGTATCTGTGTGTGTGTGTGTGGCAATGTGCGTGTGCTTATGTAGATAAAATATGTCTGTATTTATGTATGTGCGTGTGTTCATGTGCACTTATGCGAGCGTGTACTAATGTGTTCATGTGTTTATGTTTACTTATGCAAGTGTGTGTTCATGTGTGTGTGTGCGTTTGAATAATGTAAACTCGTAATGCGTGTTTGAGCATGTGTGTGTTTATGTACAGCCACAATCAAATAACCACCGACAGCTTCCTTCCATCGTAGTAAATATCTTGGAAATAAAGAACAACACGTGTATGATTGAGAGGGTTGAGTTGACGTAAGGTGTTGTTGTATGATTATATTTTGACATGATGCTAATTTACTTACACGATGGAAAGAAAGAGTCGGTGGATATTTGATTGTGGCTGTAATAAGGCTATCTGTGTGTATGTGATGTATGTATGTATGTATGTATGTATGTATGTGGGCGTACTTCCGTGGACAAAATATTAATTTTCCGGATGTGAAATATGAGCAGTGGGTGTTTGGGGGTCGAGCTTCACCTGTCGAGTTTGAAGGTATAACTTGACGCCCCAGACTGGTCCAGTGACAGCAACACAAGGGTCAGTGGACAGTGTGGGAGGGGGGAGGGAGGAAGGGAGTGAGGGAGGGTGTGGGAGAATGAGAGGACAGAGGGAATTTAGGAAGGAGGATGGGGGGAGACAGATGAAGAGGGAATTTGGGAATGAGGATGGGGGGGAGACAGATGAAGAGGGAATTTGGGAAAGAGGATGGGGAGAGATAGAGTGAGGGAGGGAGGAAGGGAAAGGGTGAGAGGGAATTTGGGAAGGAGGATGGGGAGAGATAAAGAAGGATGGGAGAGTGCTAGAAAGGGAGGGATAAAGGGAAAATGTGAGAGATAGAGAGGGGTTGGGAGGGAGGGAAAGGGTGAGAGGGAATTTGGGAAGTAAGACTGGGATAAAGAGAAGGATGGGGATGGAGGATAGCTAGAGGGAGGGTGAGGGTGGATTTGGATAGCAGGAAGGAAAGACAGAGAGAGGGAGGGGGAGATTAGAATAGAGATTTTGAGTGACAGAGGAAAGGGAGGAGGGAATTTGAGAAGAAGGGGAGAGGGACCTAGAGTGGGAGAGAAGAGGGGAAGGGGAATAAAATTTGGAATGAAAGAACGAGAAAGTAAAAAAAGGGAATAGAAGTGAGAGAGAATCAGACAGACAGACAGACAGACAGACAGAAGCAGATACAGATGGAGAACCAGACAGAGACAGACAGACAGACAGACCGATATATATAGACAGAACTGATAGACACACATGCAGGGGCAGAGAATCGAAAGGATGCATACAGCCAGTGAAAGAAAATGTCACACAAAAAGACAGATTCATAAAGAGGGGATGTGACAGAAAGAAAGATGCATGCACACAGGGGAGAGGGAAGAGAGAAGAAAGCCTGGCAAAAGATTATACAGTATACAGAAGAAAGACCCACACACCTGAGTCACACCTGAGGACACAATACAACAAAGAGATGATTCACACACACAATTCTACTAAGGGGACACATATATATATATATACAGAAATCCATTACAAAATTTTGGAAGATGTCTTATGCTTATACAGTACAGCCACAATTAAATATCCACCGAAACTTTCCTTCCATCGTGCAAATAAATCGGTATCATATCAAAATATAATCATACAACAACACCTTACGTCATGTAAACGATTCATAATGTCTCTGGGACCTAACTCCAGGGGGGGGGGATTCCAGTGGGGAGGGGGGTGGTTAGGATTAAAAGGGGAGAGTAGGAGGATTCCATCGGTTCAGGATTCCATAAAGTTAGGATTCCATAGGGAGGAGAGTCAGGATTCATAGGGGGGAAGGGTCAGGATTCCATAAGGTCAGGATTCCATAAGGTCAGAATTCCATAGGGTCAGGATTTCAAAGGGGTAGACATGATCTCTTTAATTTTCCCTCTACCACCAAGCCCCCGTCGCCCCCTGCCCGTCGCCCCCCCGCCCCCCTTCGTCCCCCGCCCCCCCCTGTCTGGTCACATTCCTCCCAATCCCAGCCTGTGTTAGTACCGTTGTGGGCCGTTCATTGCATACCTGCCGTCCTGCATACAAGTGGGAGGGACAAATGAGAGAAAACGAGGGGGGACGGCTAATTCAGTGTGTGTGTTGTTGTGTTGTGTTGTGGCGTTGTGTTGTTGTGTTGTGTTGGTGTTTCTTTTTGTGTTTTGGTGTGGTGTTGTGTTGATGGTGTGTGTATTTTTGTGCTTGTGAGGGTGTTTTTTTTGTGGTGTTGTGTTGTATGTGTGTGTGTGTTCAGAATCTGGTCGGATGGCGTATATTAGTAAAAATATCTCAGTCAACTTAAATAAAGGTTTGTGATACGAATGACAGGCAGACTATACTGATACTTCTATACCAGTGCCACAAAACAAAACAACACATACAGAGCAAGTTGGTTTCACAGAAGATAAAAAAACAAACACGGTAACCTTCAATTGGACTTGCAAATCTTCTATCCCTTAAAACCTACTGTACACTCTGGTGATTATAAACAAACAGAATGGAGTGTTGTTTTATTTGCTGACAGGAAGGAAATCTGACAAAAAAGTTATCCCTCTATTCATGTATATATATTCGAAAGCATTCAAGGTGCTCTTAGAAGATGATATTTTCTGCACTCTGATGTGAATGAATGAAGTATGGCTGGTAAAATAGTCTTTGTCCATACTATATATGATTAAAAAATAGTATATATAACAATGCTACGAACGGGATAAATAAGTTCACTCGCTTTCACTACACCCACCATCGACCTCCAGCCACCTTTACCCATGTCCATTTTTAACCTACGATTATTTTTTTCGTTCCCAGTGTAAAGACGAATGAGTGAGCGGGTCCCCCTCCAGAGTAAAGGGAAATTCTCTTGATGGCAAATTGGAGTCCTAGCGAATCCTCCAAACCATGACACGAAACAACAGATCCCCTATTAGTACCTTTGAGGGCGTCTGTTTTCTGGTATAGTTAGGAGGAATCAGCAGCCTTCCAATTTACCAAAAAGAGAATTAATCCTCCCTTTTAAGGCCTCTGAAAACTCCGGTAACACACACACACACACACACACACACACACACACACACACACACACACGAGGTCTGTTCTCGCGTCATGAAAGGATTGCGTTTCTGAGAGTCGTTGAAAAAGTCGGTCGCAAGTCAATGGGTGTCGCACTTGTCGACCAAAAAGTGTATGTATAGAGAGAGTGAGAGGCTCTTGAACTGGAAACATGTGAGGAAAAGGAGGAGAGTGGTGGCCTTCATATCTAGCTGTGTGTGTGTATGTGTGTGTCTGGCTGGTGGCTGGCTGGCTGTTCATGTGTGTGTGTGTGAGAGGTCTACCTGGGACGTCATCACTAAAACACACACACACACACACACACCTAAATGGGGCGGAAGTACAGCCAAGAGTGATAGTGATCTGACAGTAAGTTATCTGTGTGTTGATGAATGAAACTCGAGGGAACAATGATTATGAATGAATGTCCCACAACTCAGTAAAATAATGATGGTGTGTGTCGGAGGGAGACTGTAAATTGCTTCATCACTGTCTTATTGGGAACTCCTTGGAATATAGAAAGAGGAGTGTATACATACAAACTCTATCTCACACACACACACACAAATACACACACACACACACACATACACAAACTCTCTCTTTCTCTCTCTCTCTCTCTCTCATACACACACACACACACACACACCTTTACCTTTCCCCGCTGTCTGATATCGAGTAGAAATTCTTATTAGTATGTAATGTGTGTCTGTTCATGGGCTAATAATTATACAAGGCACTACAATGCAAATCTAATCACTTCCTATAATTATAATCTACGCAAATTTCGATGATGAGGAAAGCAAATGATTTTTTCTCACTTTTCGGAGTTTCAATTTTAATCTGTTCATTCATTCGCGCACCGGTGAGGCAAATGTGAGTAAAAAAAAGTGTAGTTGGATACAGTATTGTTTTTATTTCCTTGACATTGTTTAAAGAAATAATGAAGAAATAATAGACGAACGAACACACAAACACGTGACATCTACTTATATTATAATCTTAGGATTTTATGAAACACAAATGACACTTTAAGACTGAAAAGCCGAATTTACCTAATCACACAAATTTTAAATATTTTTTTTTATCATACTAACGCTAAACTATTTTTTTTTAAGTATGATATAAAATGCTCTTACTAACACTATACTATTTTTTTTATAGGATACAAAATTCTCTTACTAACACTATATTATTATTTTTTTTATATGATACAATATTCGACTCAATAAAATGTCCTTGTTGTTGTTGTTGTTGTTGTTGTTGTTGTAAGAGTGAAGTGGTTAGAGTAAGGTTGGATGATATGGTACTCCTGTCCATCAGGCCTTACTAATGGGTCCCAGGTGGTGCACAGACACACACACACACACACAGACAGGCATAGGAGGCAGGCAGGCATGTAGGTAGACAGACAGACACACACACAGACAGATAGACAGGCAAGCAAGTAGACAAGCGGGAAGGCAGGAAGACAGACAGACAGGGAGGCAGACAGGGAGACAGACACACAGACAGACAGGCAGGCAGGGAGACAGACAGGGAGGCAGGCAGGCAGGGAGACAGACAGGGAGGCAGGCAGGCAGGCAGACAGGGAGGCAGGCAGGCAGGGAGACAGACAGGGAGGCAGGCAGACAGGGAGGGAGACAGACAGGCAGGGAGGCAGGCAAGGCAGGCAGGCACGTAGGTAGGATGGAACCACCAACCTCTCCTCCTTTCCTTCCACATTCTGAGAGGCTCCCAGACGCTAATTGTATCGTGCACTTTATGTAATTAACTAGATGAACGAGCACCACACACGGACGGACAGACAGCCAGACACACAGACATACATACAGACAGACAGACGGGCCTTCACGTGTTAGGATGCCACTCAGGATTTGGAGAAAACTGCTCGGAAAAATATGGCTCTGTATTGTCACAATTCATCCCCATTCCCTCGCACAAAGATCACCGTGTAACTTACAGACTTTCTTTAACTGTACAACTCAATTCAGAATTTTGTGTCGCAATCACTATTATATATAGTACGTGGAGAACTCTTGTGTAACCATATATATATATATACACACTATATATATATATAACCCTATCCCCCTTTTACACTCGATTCCGTGTGGATAAATTGACTTTTTTTCTATGGGTTCTTTCTATTGGTGGAAACAGCAGTCACAAGCCCTTCAAACCCCGTCCCCGATAAACCTAAAAGAGTGTGTGGAAAAACGAACCAGCAGTGTTAGTAAACCCGTCAACAGATGATAGATATATTTATTTACCTTCCTCACTGATATGTATTCGGAATGTTTGGTTTATCGGTTGTCTCAGTACGTATGTGGCAGAACCATTCAACATCTCCAAATCCTGCGTGATAGACCAAACAGTATTCAGCCAATACATACTGCAGGAAGAGTGGCAGCAATAAGGTGTATGAAAATTAAAAATATAGTTACATCATATGAAAAAAAAAATATATATATATAAATGTTCATCTGAGTGATCTTTCAATACTGCATCTTGTAAAATTAATGAAAAATTTAGTTTATAGTTTCATCACCAAAATATATATAAAATTATTCATGTGTGTGATCTTTAAATACTGCCTCTTGTAAATTTATGGAAAATATTGTTTATAGTTACATTACCAAAAAATATACAAAATATATTATGCGTGTGTGACCTTTCCATGTTGTCTCATGTAAATAGAAAATATAGATTATAGTTACATCACCTACAATAATAATAATAATAATAATAATAATAATAATAATAATAATAATAAAAATATTCGTAGCAAGCTGTTAATGGACGAGGGGTGATTACTGACCATTGCAGCTGGTATAGGTTAGGTTTGGTACAATATACTCTCATCATTTACTCAATACCTTCGTCTGCTCTACAAAATTATTCATCAGAACTCAGGGACACTTTATTATAGTTATTTACGTCACCAATAACTCGTTAAGATTTTTTTTTAATATATATATATCTACTTAATTATTTGTCCTGTCAACTTGAAAATGAGTTATATCTTCAGGATAAATTGTTCCTTTCGATTCATAAAGTTTATATAAATTATGAGTCTCTTTTCCATTTCGTTCTCTTTCTCAAATCAGTTAATTAAGGGACCCTGTGATGTAGTCAGAAAATTGGAGATAAATGAGTCCTTCAAATATGGCCACGAAACACTACCGATATGGAAGGAGTGTGTCTCGTGGCAGAGTCAGGAGGAATCAGAAGCCACCAATTTCCATACACGATGACAAGGGTCCTTAATAATATAAATATGCCATTATCATTATCTCCATTCCCCTACTTATATTAAAAGTTAGATGGGCACTCAGTCAGAAGTCTTCATCTGGGTTTAATATTACTCACCTGTTGATTCCTTCCCTTTTCAGACCAACACACAAATCGATCAGTGATTAAAGAAAAAAACTCCCCAGTCGACCCTCTTCTTTCCATTAAGTCCCCAACCTCCCTCAGCCACTCATTCATTCCATTTACTCCTCTCTCCCCCTCTCTCATTCTCTCTCCCTCCCTCTCTCCCTCCCCACCCTCTCCCTCTCTCTCCCTCCTCTCTCTCTCCATCTCTCTCTCATACAGACCTAACCAGGCGTGTGTAATCAGGCTTCACTCAGGGTGGGATCAATAAGGGTTCTGTTAGACGTCACACTGCTTCCCTCTGAGCAATCCATCCATCGCTCTTGTACTCTATTCTCTCGCCCAAAATTACGTTCCTTGAGGGGAGAGTAGTATAGTTCTGACATTTTTAGAGATTACGATTCCTCCAAATTATTCCACGCAACAGGATACCATTATTTTTCTTTATCTTCTGGGTGTGTTTTCTGGCATACTTTGGAGGAATCAAGGCACTGTAATGTACCCAAAGTATACTCTCTCATTAAGGTGGTAATTCGCTTTTGTTACATTGGAACTCCTCGGTTCCTCCAAAGTATGTTGTTTGGAATAGTTTAAAGGATTCAGTTGCTCCAGATTTACCAACACAACACTTCCTCCTTAACTCGGCCAACCCGTTTCGAACATTTAGATTCAAATCACTCTATGGTACCAAAAGAGTTATATGTTACATCCTTAAAATTTTAAAGTCGTGCCTAGAGGTGTAACGAAAGTATGATCCCACGAAGAGGAATAATCGATGGTGGTGGAGAATTTGCCTTGGAGTCGCTTCACGGGGGACTAAAAGCATTGAGGCTGGTCTGTTTTCTCTTACAACAGTGCATGCGTGCCGAAGATATATATGCTAAGCCGCTAAGGGATATGGTGTGTATACAGTGTGTGTGTGTGTGTGTGTGTGGGTGTGTGCTTGTGTGTGTGTGTGTGTGTGGGTGTGTGCTTGTGTGTGTGTGTGTGTGTGTGTGTGTGTGTGTGGGACGCGAAAGAATAACTGGCTGAACCTACCTGATAAAAATGCCACTCTCTCTCTCTCTCTCTCTCTCTCTCTCTCTCTCTCTCTCTCTCTCTCTCTCTCTCTCTCTCTCTCTCTCTCTCTCTCTCTCTCTCTCCCCTGAGGTGAGTTTAATCGCTGTTTTGGTGGCGGTGAAGGAAAAGAAAGTTGTTTGCATTTGGTGGTGTGTAAATATTTCCCGAGCAAGAGCGTCCTGGTGTTATCGTCATGTTCAATCTGGAATTATTGAAGGGGAGAAGGAAGGAACCACTAATCCATCACAAGCCAAGAGAGTAAACTGACCAGACTTCAGTGAATGTAAACTTCTCCTCGTTGTTTGTAAAGGGGATAATAATACACTTTTGGTACCATATTTTGATTCCCCCACAGTATGTCAGGAAACGGAACCAGATTATAAACATTAATGGTGTCCTGTTGCTTGAAATAGTTTGGAGGTATCAGTTTGCTCCAGATTTATCACCAACCAACATTGTACTACCTCCTTAATTATGTGGAAAAAATAGATTACAGTATTGGGTCGAGCTGAACTGAGAGGTGGATACTTAACCTAATCCCTTTTTTCCTCCCTTTTAACCCTCTCTGTTTCTCACATTATTTATCTATTTAAGTTGTTTGAGGCAGTAAGTCTTTCTAAGCATATCATACTTTCCATCCAATCGAGATATGTAAGACGAATGCACAATTTATTACACAGGGATACAGACATTTTTTCATTCATTCATTCACGTAAATAATGAATGTATTGTTCTTGAGAATAATTATGGAGTGTGTGTGTGTGTTTACCACGATTATTAAGTTGTTTTATGTAATGTCTTGCCAAGCATATCTCACGTTCCATCAAGTCGAGATCTCTTAAGTCGCATATACACAGGAATACAGACATTTACTCGTATGATAAATGTATTGTTCTTGAGAATAATTATGCAGTGTGTGTTTGTACCACGATTATTACTTCTGCTACTTTGAGGATAATGATCTACACATTTACTTGATTAAGAGATTGGTATATACTCAGTGTTGGTGGTGAATCAGGCAACTAACTGATTCACCCAAACTATTCCAAGCAACAACAACAACAACATACAGGCCATCACTATTATTCTTCTTGTCAATCCGGTCCTGCTGTTTCCTGGCATACTTTGGAGGAACCGCGGTACTCTCAAGTTGTTTTTTTTTGTGTTTTTTTTTATGAGATGTTAAGTACCCCATGAAGGAAATTAAACCGAGAATGAAATGTGTTGTTGTATAATTTCAGTATCGTCATATAACTTTTTCATTTCTCCAATTGTCCTTTTTATTTTTATTATTATGTTGTTGTTATTATTATTATTTCTGTTGATAAAGATTACGTTTCCCCTTGAAGACGAAGAAACAACACCGACACAAAATCAGGTATGAATCCTCTTAAAATATTATTACCATTAGTATACCGGTACACATTTTCCTTCTTTGTGTGGGCCAATATTCACCTTGAGGGGGAAATACAGTGTTGGCAAATCTGGAGCAACTGATTCCTCCAAACTATTCCAAGCAACAGAGCACCATTATTTTTTCATCTTTGTGTGGGTCAATATTCACCTTAACATGGACTCGAGTTACAATGTTATGGCTGTAGTAAGTAAACTCATCAACTTGTAAACATGGACAGACACTGATGATGCTGATAATAATAATGACCTTTTGAATTGACTCTGTAATTATTTCAGACCTGTTTTCCAAAAGGCTATGATGATGATGACTCTACTATCCAAACACAGATATATATATATATATATTTATGTATGCGGTGGGTGAAAAATTTACATATAAATTGATTTGCCGCGGGGAAGTTTGGAGTGAGGAAATGAAGCAAATAATTTCATCTGCAGGAGCATATTCGATCACGGTGAAATATTCAAGGCAAGAGTGTCCCTCTGTCCCTCTGTCCCTCCGTCCGTCCTAGCAGTCAGTTGGTCGGTGGTTGATCGGTCGGTCGGTGGCAAAAGTATGTTGTGTACGCTGCACCAGAGAGAGAGAGAGAGAGAGAGGGAGAGAGAGAGAAAGAGGGGGGGGGAGGAGGATGGATAAAGGGAGGAAGGTTTAAATCAAAGAGTGAGAGAGAGAAAAAAAAATAAAGAGAGTGAGAGTACAATAACTGTCTTGGTTTGTGGTGTTGTAGTAGTGAGTTGTCCGTCTGATTTACATTAGTACACACCCACCACAATAATTATTTCCACTGGGGATAACACAACACAACACAACACAACACAACACAACACAATCTCCTTTCCACTGCTACTATTCTCAACAGATGTCTATTTATTGTTGGGGGTACTAGAGTCTTACAGGGAGAGTCTCGTGTTGGTAAATTGAAAGGTCTCTGATTCCTCTAAAGTTCTAAACTATGCCAGAAAATAGATGCCTTCAGTGGTACTAGAAGGGGATCTGTTTCATACTATACTATTCCAAGCAACAGGCCACCAACCATTATTTGTATCTATCTTCTCCTGTTCATGGTATACTTTGGAAGAATCGGTTTTGGCTCCAGATTTACCATCACTGCACTATATACTTTCCCCCTTTAAACTCGACCCCCTGGCGGCAGAGGTCCAAACTTTTGCTTTCATAATAATTGTTGGGTCATGGACATTGGCTTTGTTTCTTCTCTCGCGTTTCAATAACTCAATACTGAAGAGATTCGTCGTTAAAAATGTAGGATAATAAAAAATGTACAGCACAGACGAGAGCATTAATAATATTTCTTCCTTCCTCTGAAATATGAAGAGGTTTGACCAGACCAAGGACAGTGCGTTGATAATGTGATTAAAGGGATAATTATTATAGTGTTGATGAATCTGGAGTAATTATTGATTCTTCCAACTATTCCAAGCAACAGATCACCATTACTTTTGTTAATCTGGTCCTGTTTGCTGTCATATTTTGGAGGAATCAAGACGCTCTAATGACATACGTACCAAGAGTATACTGTCTTCTTTCTTAGCCTTTCATTCTGTGGCAACTTCCATTAAAAAAAATCTTAAGTAGTAGGGTAGATCAATGTTTAAAAAGTGAAATATGATGTAAGGTAGAGTTACTGTATGTATATATTGTATAGTAGGTTTCATAAAGGTTTTAGAAGAAATTTAATCCACCAAGTAGACACACACGCCATGACAGTCCTAGAATAAGCTACATAAATATTTTCCTTAGAGCAAGAATGTTTCATCTCCTCAGCCCGGAGACGAGCTGACTTTTTTTCTTTCTTTTTTTCATTTTAACTTACCCTGATTTTACTCGAAGTCGGGAAACCTTTCTGAGAAATTGGGTTTTAGAGGATTTGAAATGTGGTTGTTATGTATTGGATTATTACATTATGCTTTCTATACCGCAATATATTTTCATCCTTAAAACATACCAAACATAAATACGAATACTCTTACAACCAAACAGGAATTAAGCTCAAAGACATTCCGTGTCTTCTATGAGTATGAGTCTCTTCCCTCTGAAGACTGTGGTGATGAAAATAATAAAGTCTGTATCAGGTAAGATTCAGGTAAGATATTGTTTTCCCCCTTATAAAAATATTAATGATCTAACATCAAACGACTATGTATTGTACCAACCAACCAACCCACCAGGAATTAGGCTCAAGACATTCCTCACCTTTTATGAGTGAGTATATCGCTCCTCCAACACTGTGATAATAATAATAATAATAATGATAATAATAGAGTCTGTGTCATTTAAGCTTAGTAATATAAGAACAAGTTACCAGAATCAAGATCAAAACATTCCATTTCTTCTTTAAGTGAGTACATCGCTCCTCCAACACTGTAATAATAATAATAATAATAATAGAGTCTGTGTCATTTAAGCTTAGTCTTATAAGAACTAGCTGTCAGTCCTTTGGCCACAGTAAGAGTAATAAACGTGTGTGTCTGTCTGTGTGTGTGTCTGAGCTCTTGTTTGACCCCGGGAAGCTGAGGATGAGGAGAGGCGAGGACTCCTTCACTTGTCACGTTCCAAGGATTTAATATAGTGAAAGTGGTCTCGGCCTTCTCTTACCAATGGATGGATGGATGGATGGAGGGATGGAGGGATGGATGGATGGATGAATGAATGAATGAATGAATGGATGGATGGAGGGAGGGAGGGAGGGGGTGATGGATGGATGGATGGAGGAGCTTGATGAGAGTCCTGAAGAACGGGTGGTGGGTTGGTTGGTTGGTTACTGACGAATTCTTGGAAAGCCGTGTGTCTCAGGATCAGTCTGTCATTTACTCGTCAATTTTATGAGCCTGAAAAAAAAAAAAAAAAACTGACACCCCCCCCCCCCCCCCCCAGAAAAACTCCATGTAAAAAAAATAGAAATTGTGATTAGAGCTTGCTGTGAAAAAATCTCCAGTGAATAATAATAATAAAAAAAAAAACTTCGTGTAGAAAAAAAGCTCCGTGTGATTGAGAGTCGTAATTAAACTTTGTAGATGTGAAAAATGAAAAGATCTCTGTGATTACGTTCCTTTTCGCTCGTCATTTTTTTTTTTTTTTTTTGGGTGGGGGTCGTGTGTGAAGACGTTCCTGCGACAATTTGTGCCTGAATTCCACGCCATTTTTAGACCCGTGCGAAAGAGAGTGGAAATGTAGACATGTGCTCACCTGAGAGAGAGAGAGAGAGAGGAGAGAGAGAGGAGAGGAAAGAGAGAGGAGAGAGAGAGAGAGAGAGAGAGAGAGAGAGAGAGAGAGAGAGAGGAGAGAGATGAGAGAGAGAGAGAGAGAGGTGAGAGAGAGATGGGGAGAGTAGAGAGAGTGAGGGAAAGCGAGAGAGGGAGAGAGTGCAGGAAAGGGAGAGAGGGAGGGAATGAGAGAGAGAGAGAGAAAATAATAAACTGAAAACGTGGAAATCCTTTCTGTGATGCCGCTGGCCTAGACTCGCCTCTGCTCTTACCACGCGAGGTCTTCAGCGAGGCAGAACAAGGAGGAAGGAGTCTGGAAAAAAATAATAAAGAAAAAAAGCATGCTAAAGCCGTATTGCGAAGGATAGTGAGAGGGAATGGAAGGAACAGAGGAGAGGGATAAGTGAGAGGGAACGGAGGAAAAGGAAGGAACAGAGGGGAGGGAAACGGGGAGGAACAGAGGGGAGGGACAAGTGAGAGGCAACGGAGGAAAAGGAAGGAACAGAGGGGAGGGAAAAGTGAGAGGAAACGGAGAGAAACGAAGGGAAAGTGAGAGGAAACGTAGAGGAATAGAAAGAGGAAATAAAGTGAGAGGAAACGGAGGGAACAGAAAGGGAGAGAGAGAAAAAAACAAAACAATGTGGCTCAAAGAAGCATGCGAATTAATTATAAAGTTAGAGTAGGAGAAGAGAAGAGAAGAGAAGAGTAGAGATACCGAGACGCGACACAGACTACACGATCATAAGGCTGTGTGAGATATTGGGACAGCATAAACACATCACTCGTAGATTTCCCTGGGACACACACACACACACACACACACACACACACACACACACACACACACACACACACACACACACACACACACACACACACACACACACACATGCATTACTTACATACATACACAATGCTTACATACACACACACACACACACACATGCATTACTTACATACATACATACACAATGCTTACACACAAACACACATACACATAAAATAAGTAAATAAGTAAGTAAGTAAGAAAGTGTTTATTGACCACACCCACATACACAATGTCATGAAAAGTATGTGTACTGAGATCACACAAACAAAATTCATAATGCATCCGGAAAGACAAAGCCGAGAGACAGCTGGACAAACGTTACAACATAGACACAACAACTAACATAAGATGCTTATAAGAAAAGCACAAGTATATCACTGTTACGTGGTTGCGAATTTATGAGCTCGAGTTTACAGTATACACTCCCAAACCAAAATAAATTCGTATACAGGTCTTGTTGAAGTTTCGAAGCCTTTGAAATATTAGTGAACCAATTACAAGGCTTATCTGTACTGTATCAATCCTCGTTATCGTCAAAGCCTGCTAAGTGGGACATTGGTGGTGGGTGTTTTGATGTCTACATAGCCTTCAAAACACTTCAATGTAACGGATAGAACCCCTTCTCGTATACTGAGGTTGTCTGTTTCATGGGATGGTTTATAGGAATCGGTAGCCATTCGTTGGAGCCAAAGCAGACGATCCCCTTAAAACGTGTAAGAAATGCAGGAAGGCGAGGAGTTGGGTAATGCTGCCCAGACAACCCACACAACAACTTTGGCGAGAGTGAAGAGGGTGTGTGTGGAGGGAGAGGGAAGAGAAAAGAGGGAAAGAGAGAGGAGGGGGCGTGTGGAGGGAAAAGGAAATGATGGGAAAGAGTGTGGAAGGGAGAGGGGTGTGTGTGGAGGGAGAGGGAATGATGGGAAAGAGTGAGGAAGGGGTGTGTGGATGGAGAGGGACGAGAAAAGAGGGAAAGAGAGAGGAGGGGGCGTGTGGAGGGAAAGAGTGAGGAAGGGGTGTGTGGAAGGGAGGAGGGTGTGTGTGGAGGGAGAGGGAATGATGGGAAAGAGTGAGGAAGGGGTGTGTGGAAGGGAGGAGGGGTGTGTGTGGAGGGAGAGGGAATGATGGGTGGGGGGTGGGGGAAAGGGAATAGTCAAAGAGGTTGGGGGTGGGGGTTGTAAGGGGAAAGGGTATGAGGTGTTGTTGTCAAAATGGGGATAAGTGATTCCTCCAAAATATGCCAAAACGTGAACCTATTATGAAAATTAATCTTAGATGGTCTGTTATATTTATTTATGTATTTATTATTATTATTATTATTATTATTATTATTATTATTATTATTATTATTATTATTATTATTATTATTTATTATTATTATTGTTGATATTATTGTTATTATTGTTATTATTGTTATTATTGTTATTATTGTTGTTATTGTTATTATTGTTGTTATTGTTGTTATTATTATTGCTGTTATTGTTGTTAATATTGTTATTGTTAATATTTTTTGTGGCACTGTTTGGAGGAACCATTAACCCTGTCTCGAGAACAACAATAACAACAACAACAACAACAAAATTATCCAAGTCCCCTATCGTGAAAAAATGGTGGTGTGATAAGTTCATTAGGCTAATGGAAGTGATCCTTGGGTTATCTGTAGTGACGCCTTAGACCAGAGAGAAGAGAGAGAGAGAGAGAGAGAGAGAGAGAGAGAGAGAGAGAGAGAGAGAGAGAGAGAGGAGAGAGAGAGAGAGAGAGAGAGAGAGAGAGAGAGAGAGAGAGAGAGAGAGAGAGAGGGAAGATATGTGGGTGCTCGAGTATGTGTGTGTGTGTGTGTGTGTGTGTCTGTGTACCCGTGTGTGTGTGTGTGTGTCTGCATGTGTGTCTGTGTACCCGTGTATGTGTCTGCGTGTGTGTGTGTGTGTGCAGGTGGGTGGTGGGCGATCTCTCCAACCAACCAACCGCTTTGAAGGAACATTTCAAGATTTATCCCCAAAGAAAAAGAAGAAGGAAACTTTACGCTCAGATTAATCCACGTTCCGACGAGCCTTCTGCCACTTTGAAGCCACGACAAATTTCAAGACCGTGCTGGGGTAAGAATTTTTTTTTAATATATTCCTTCTATAATTACTCAACGTTCCAGTGAAGCAAGCAAGCAAGCAAGCAAACCCACCAACCCACCAACCAACTAACCAACCAACCAACCAACCAACCAGCCAACCAACCAACCAGCCACCAACCCACCAACCAGCCAACCAGCCAGCCAGCCAAGCAAGCAAGCAAGCAAGCAAGCAAGCAAGCAAGCAAGCAAGCAAGCAAGCAAGCAACCAACCAACCAGCCAACCCACCAGCCAACCAGCCAACCCACCAGCCAACCGACCAGCCAGCCAGCCAGCCAGCTAACCAACCAACAAACCAACCAACCAACCAACCAACCAACCAACCCACCCACCCACCCACCAACCAACCAACCAACCAACCAACCAACGACGCCTTTAAAGAGAATGTTTCAAGATATACACCGGAAAAATTATATGTCAGTAATTGCTTGTGTGTGTGTGTGTGTGTGTGTTTTAGAGAGAGAGAGAGAGAGAGAGAGAGAGAGAGAGAGAGAGAGAGAGAGAGAGAGAGAGAGAGAGAGAGAGAGAGAGAGAGACCTTTGATGTGTAAAAGGTATGTTCCAAATTAGAGTTAAGATATGTTAGAAGGATGTCAATTATTATTTTATTACATATCTTAACTCTTAGGAATGTGATTGATTCCCACATATATATGTATTGTAGATAAGATATATTGAAGATACAACATTATATTTTAATTCTCTGTTCATCCTTTTTACGTTTTTGCAAATTACAGACCCAACCAATATATTAGAACAGAATTAAACACTCCAATAAAATTAACATCCAGACTAAGAAATTAAATCAACCCTCTTATCAGTCCTTCTTCTACTGAGTTCCTTGCTAAGACACAACATAACCATAGACCACAATTAATCCCTCTACTGTATAGGCTACTTATCCACATTAAGACTAAAAAGAGACTGTATCAACCCTCCCAACCAACCACCCTTCCTTCCTTTCTGTACTGTCACCCTCCTCTGGCTAAAAGGGGTTTACTGGTGCTGTTTGCCGTCATTATGAGCATTAGTGGTTCCCGGTGTGGTGATCGTGGAAGCATCATTGTCCCATCACGCTGCCAGACCTACCGTACCCTACCAGCGGACCCCTCCCTTCCCACGGACCCCTCCCTT
Source organism: Petrolisthes manimaculis (assembly GCA_034508575.1). Taxonomy (NCBI): domain Eukaryota; kingdom Metazoa; phylum Arthropoda; class Malacostraca; order Decapoda; family Porcellanidae; genus Petrolisthes; species Petrolisthes manimaculis. Next base: position 59,030 of record JAWZYT010004275.1, read on the forward strand.
CCCTCACCAGGCCAGGCCATTCATTCATTCAGTAGTCACGCCTCGTTCATAGCCTACACGTACGCATACCCGCACTCGCATATACGCACAGTCACATCTTCATCCTTCGTACACACACACATCATCATTATCATCTTCTTTCATACACACACACACACATTATCCTTCACACACACACATTATTATCTGTCACACACTCACACTCACACATTATCCTTCACACACACACACACACACACTTCTCCACTGACCACCCGGCTAATGGGAAGCACGAGTTACGATGATGAGGATGATAACTGCCACCCTTCCCTTCCCTTCCCTCCCTCCCTTTCCCTCCCTCCCTCCCTCTCTCTCTTACTTCCCTCCCTTCCCTCCCAGAACATTGCCACCCTTCCTTCCCTTCCCTTTCCCTCTCTCCATCCCTCCCAGATGAATAATAATAATAATAATAATAATAATAATAATAATAATAATAATAACAACAACAGACTAGGCCTATGATAACATGTGTGTCGTCTCGTAATCTATCCATGGTGACAGTTTCTCAGAGGACGAAAAGGTCACTCACTAAACATCCACCCAACTTCAGTTCGTTCCCTTGAATTACAACATTGAGACAGAGAGAGAGACAGAGACAGAATGAGTGGGACGTGAGAGAGAGGGACGTGAGACAGTGAGTGAGTGAGTGGGACGTGAGAGAGTGGGACGTGAGAGAGACAAAGTGAGTGGGGCGTGAGAGAGACAGACGTGAGAGAGACAGACGTGAGAGAGACAGACGTGAGAGAGACAGACGTGAGAGAGACAGAGTGAGAGAGACAGAGTGAGAGGGACGTGAGTGAGAGGGACGTGAGTGAGAGGGACGTGAAGTGAGAGAGACGTGAGTGAGAGAGAGAGAGAATGGTTACATTCCTACTCAATCCCATGTGGACGAAATACCACCTAAAGTGTGTCAGTAAGTAAAAATGGTGATCAGAGAATATACAATAATAATAATTTCTCTACCCAACTCGGTGATAATGAATGAGAGATGAAAAGCCACGAGAACGAACTCAAATAATAATAATAATAATAATTCTCCATACGAGTTTTCCAGATGGTGATTGATGTGTTTCCAGTTGTGAAAGAAATACGTCCAGTTGTTTTATGAATGAATAGTTAGACATATTTGTGGAAGTAGTAGTATACATTATTTTCCTCTGAATTGTGTGTGTTTTCTCTCTATTTCATCTTATTTTCATCTTATTTTAATTTTGCTTGTTCATTCTATATGTATATTTTTCATTTTATTTTCATTTAATTCGTTCATCCTATTTTTCATATTTTTTTTTTTTTTATCTTACTCGTGCATTCTATAATTCATCTTATTTTCATTCTGCTCGTTCTTTCTATATATATTTCATATTAGTTTCATTTAATTCGTTCATTCTATAATTCATCTTATTTTCATCTTCATCATTCATCACAAACTTTCTTCCCTCAAAGTTTCTGATTTAGACAGGTAGCTCTCCTTACCAAGTCATCCATATAATTACCGTATGTAAACTCTTTAAAACTGTGAGTATAAAATGTTTCTTTGATTGCCAGAATTAGTAATATGCGTTGTAAGTAAAAATAATTGAGTGAGTGAGTAAGCCTTCTTTCTGTACAATACCACACTTTACATATTTTTATAATGATATATTCACACTGTCATTTGGAAGGCCATTTAACCATTACACTGCCAGGGAAAAGAAGTGTATTTCATTTTTATCCCCATCAATTATTATTTGCACTTTGTATGAGAATGGTTGACACAGGGCAGCAGTCTACCTAACTAATTAATGCAACATCTACCACATTGTAGCAATCCATGTTCGGCACTGATTAACCTTTCTGATATATGGAGAATTTTATATTTCACTTCTTGTTCAACACTTCACTACACTGAAATTTACTACACTACACTACACTGTATTCTACTACACTACATTGCACTGTAATCTAGTACACTACACTATTCTGAATTCTATCATATTGCACTACACTACATTGAACAATCACCATATATACAGTACACTATACACTATGATGGTGGTGGTGGTGGTGATGATGATGGTGGTGGTGGTGGTGATGGTGATGATAGTGGTGAAGGTGAAGGTAAAGGTCCAACCAACCATTAAGGTGTAAAGTATGAGGTAGATAAGAACATCACTCACTTACCTCCTTCACTTCACTCCTATATACACACACACTCATACACACTCATATACACACACGCATACAAGTTATATATATACACACACACATGCACACAAATACGTAGCACAGCAATACACAAACATATACACTCACATGCACACAAATACTGAGCACAGTAATACACACACACACACACACACACACACTGCCTCTCTTTACGCTGAAAACTGAGGCCCCTGAGAAGGTGGTCTGATAGGAAGGCGTGCGTGAGTAATGAATGACCTAGATAAGGCTGACTGACTCCATGTATATACAGGACAGAGGGAGGGAAGGGAACGCCAGACAGACAGACAGACAATACCTTTCCAAGTGCTTAGTTAGTTCATGGTTACTTACGAGGGGGAGAAGAGAAGGAGAGGGAAGGGGGAACCATCTGGTGTGTGTGGGGAGGGGGGGTGTTGTTGTTAGGGTGGGGTGGGAGGTTGGGGGCTAATTTGTTTGTGGGGGTAAGGTGTTGTTGTTGATTCCTCTAAACATTACCTATAAACAGATGCCTTGGTGGTATATTCATTGGGGTAGTGTGTTTCCTGGTATAGTTTTGGGTTGGTTCAGTAGTCGTCCATATCGTCCCCCTAACACTTGATCTTCTCCTAACAATGGACCTTTGTTTATGACTGTGTAGGTCTGACTGCAGCACAAACACAAACACCAGCAACAGCAGCTGCATTGGTGTTAAAAGTACAGGCATTAAGTTCATTCTTTATCTTATTACAGTTCGATTTCTATCAGTTTCTAACACAATAAAAGTTTCTATCCCTTTTTGTCACTGATAACTCACCAATAACTCTAAATATATACCTTACCATCCTAGCGGAAAATAGATCATCCCAAATGTTAATTGGTACGCCATCTCATTTTATACACAATGGAAAATATAAACTACTCAATCACAAATCACAATACCATCTCATTATTATGTAAACAACGCAGACATTAACCACACACATCCAAAAACAAATCAGAACACCATCTCAGTTCGTAAACCCCAGGAGATTACCACACAGACACAAAACAGAGAACTCCATCATAATTTGCACACCTATCTAATGCCACCTTAAACTCAGAACAGAACACTATCTTAATTTGCCCACCAAGCAACCAACCAAAACGAAAAACAAAACACACCGTTTCCTTTTGTACAACAAACCACGTAATATAATAAACACTCAAAACACATAACGCTGTCTCATTTTAGTGCAACACTGAAAATTTACCACCCCAAAACACAGAACAGCAGCATCTCACTTTGTACACCCCACGCCCAACAAAACGACCGTCTCAGTTTACACCACTCAGCCTTGTACAACCCGTTCCATTGCACCCAGCCAAATTTACGTCTCTCGTTTATCTGACGTTGTGAAGGGGGATGAAGGGAGTCGGTGCAGATATATCTCGGTGCGTATATGCTCAAACCATTTCCCAGGTCAGACTATCATATATAGCTGTAACGCTTTGCTTTTGAGCGGATATGTGAAGCAGCTTATAACACGACAGACCGTCCGTCCACCTGCATCCATGGAATTGGGTCGTATCAAAGAACTCTATTTTTATATTCTTCACTGCTGCGTGTGTGTGTGTGTGTGGTGCATGGGTAAATGTATACAGACTTCCGGGATGTGCTTAGATAGTATGATGTATGTATGTATGATGCGTGGAGAGGTGGTGGTGGGTGGTGGTATTTGAAGCTGCATACATTAACGTTGAATAGAACATGTAGGGAGCGGCAAAATGAACCCGTCAGTGATTTTTTTTACATTTTACTATTATTATTATTATTTTTTTTTTTTTTTTTTTTTAGATTGCGTGTGATATGTAAGTGAGATAGGCATTTAAAGATCACCCATTTTACGGTTTTGTCACCACGCATGCAGGGGAGAGGGATAAGAGAGGAATAAGGTAGGAAGTTGGCCGAGAGGGAATGGAGATAAGGAGGAGAAAAAGGTGACTTACAGAAAAATGAGGGTGAAAATGGGGGAAGGGGGAAGAAGAGAGGATGAAGGAGGAATCAAAAGGTGGGAATGATGGAGTGGGTGGATGGATGGATGGGTGGGGGAGAAAGGACAAAAATGATGGATATGTATGTGTGTAGCGGAATACATATATGAATAAATATGTCATGTGGGTTGAAGTAGAGGGGAAATATGATCTGGGAAATGGGTAGGAGGTTTGGGGAGAAAAGGATAAAAGTAGTGGAAAGGAAGGAAACATAGTGGCGAGAGATAGAAGAATATTGGCTGGGAGAAGAGAAATACTCCTTAGGGAAATGGAGAGAATAGGTGTGAGGTGGAGAGAAAGGGAAGGTGTGGAATAGTAGGTAGGTAGGTCGGTAGGAAGGAAATAAACAAAAGAAGATGTGGAAGAGAGGGGGAATGCGATTGAAATAGGAGGAAATGCAATCGAGACAGGAAGTGAATTGAAGAAGATGCAGGGAAATGGACAAGGCAGAATGGAAAGTGTATAAGATCAGAGAGTTGATAGAGGCAGGAGGAGGAATGTTGAGAAAGAAAGATGGGACACGATTAAGTTAGAAGGGAGATGGAGGAGGAGATGGAGAAGAGGCAAGCGAGAGAGTATATATAGAACGGGGGAAGTCAAGAGGGAAGGAATGACAACAACAACAACAACGACGACAACAACGAGAGAGAGTGGGAGGTGGGAGGTAAAGGAAGACAAATTCAATACACACACACACACAGGAAAGACAAGAGAAAGGTGAAGACAATATACAGAGTTAAGATATAGGTAGGACGGGGAAGTGGAGAGGGAGGAAGGAAGCAAGGATAACAAGGAAAGAGAGAGAGGTATGAAAGACAAATTCAATACACACACACACACACACACACACACACACACACACACACACACACACACACACACACACACACACACACACACACACACACACACACACACACACACACACACACACACACACACACACACACACACACACCACACACACACACACACACACACACACACACACACACACACACACACACACACACACACACACACACACACACACACACACACACACACACACACACACACACACACACACACACACACACACACACACATACACATACACATACACACACACACACACACACACACACACACACACACACACACACACACAGACACACACACACACACACACACACAGGAAATACAAGGAGGGAATGAAAGGTGCAGTGGGTGACGAAGAAAATATAAAATGATAGTGAAGGTGGAAAACACAAACAAATACGAGACGAGATGGGACAGACAGACAGACAGACAGACAGACAGACAGACAGACAGACAGACAGACAGACAGACAGACAGACAGACAGACAGACAGACAGACAGACAGACAGACAGACAGACAGACAGACAGACAGACAGACAGACAGACAGACAGACAGACAGACAGACAGACCTCGTGAGCAGCTCTTGTAATGTAAACAATAACACAAGCCGCCTGTTATTCCAAGACAAGAGCAACCATAAGTGGAATAAACACGCTTCCTTGCCCACATGAAAATTAAATTCCACGCCACAAGACGCTCAGTTTCGTGTTATTTTCACCACCACGAGATATTTTTTTTTTTCCTCTTCTTTTTTTTCTAGAGAGAGAGAGAGAGTTTGGTTACCATCTTAAGGACTTCTGATTCCTTAGGGACTTCTGATTCCTCCTGACTATGCCACGAAACAAGCTTCTCACATATAGGTGGAGTTTCGTGGCAATATTTGAAGGGCTCGTTTATCTCCAATTTTCTGACTACAACACAGGGTCCCTTAAATTCCCAGTAATGTTTTTTTTCTTAAACGTTTCATTGAGTGAGAGAACAACTAGTGATGAGTAAATATAATTCGGTTCAAAACTAAACGTGATAATAACAGAGATTTTTATGTGACGAAAGATGAGTAAATGTAATTATGAGTAAATGTAATTATGAGTAAATGTAATTATGAGTAAATGTAAATGTAAATAGAAGTAAATGTAAATAGGAGTGAATGTAAATAGGAGTGAATGTAAATAGGAGTGAATGTAAATGGGAGTAAATGTAAATAGGAGTAAATATAAATAGGAGTAAATATAAATAGGAGTAAATATAAATAGGAGTAAATGAAAATAGGAGTAAATGAAAATAGGAGTAAATGAAAATAGGAGTAAATGAAAATAGGAGTAAATGAAAATAGGAGTAAATGAAAATAGGAGTAAATGAAAATAGGAGTAAATGAAAATAGGAGTAAATGTAAATAGGAGTAAATGTAAATAGGAGTAAATGTAAATAGGAGTAAATGTAAATAGGAGTAAATGAAAATAGGAGTAAATGTAAATAGGAGTAAAATGAAAATAGGAGTAAATGTAAATAGGAGTAAATGTAAATAGGAGTAAATATTACAAAAATTATGAGACACAGACGAATGAACATGTGAATTATTTTAGATGGATGAACATAATTATATACAGTTACTCTTATTGAAGTTGGCAAGCATAATGAACACTTTAGTTAATTAATAAGAGTTTAATATATTATAATAAATACCTGAGTAAAATAATATGTCTAATACGTATAGTACTATTAATAATAAATACCTGAGTAAAATAATATGTCTAATATGTATAATACTATTAATACTGGCAATATAAATAGGTTATATATAATAATGAATTCTATTTATTAATGTATTAATGCCGTTTTTTCG
>JAWZYT010004276.1:0-10000 GCA_034508575.1 Petrolisthes manimaculis
GTAGGATAATGTTATAATAAAAAAGGAATTAGTGAGAGTAATGAATACAATGTTAACAACTACTGTAGATTCTTACCAACACATTCCCCGTCGAGCATTATGAAACCCACGTTGCAAATACACACATTCACACTGTTGCACTCCTCATTAGGACAACAGTTTGCATTGTCTATACATTCTGGAAGAGAACAGAATAGTTAATTACAACACACACACATTGCAGTAAACAGCATAAATATTGGCCATCCTGTCCCATAGCTTTAATCAGTACAACAAATGTGATAATTATATACAACTTGGAGAAAGAAATTTGTGATTAAAACCTGTAACTTACTGCTTGTCATTTTATAACGATAATTTATGTGAATCTAGAAGTAAAATAATATACAACTTGACCTTGAATGGATCAAACATTTGTCAATATTGTATGGTATAATTCTGCAACTCAGGCTGCAAGTATTATTTTTGAGACAGAGGATGAAATATGATTACTTGTTTGATATTTTTATCTGAAAGCAAACTTCTTAAATTACTTGCTTGTTTTTGTGGACTTATGGGAGACAGAAAACAGTTACTAGTAATAATATTGTTGCTACTTAGTCTCTTTAGGAGAGAGAGAGAGAGAGAGAGAGAGAGAGAGAGAGAGAGAGAGAGAGAGAGAGAGAGAGAAGTTTCTTTTTGCAAACCTTTTAAAATATAAGCTGTAAATAAACACAAGTTATCATGGTGCAATGGTGTTATAAATTTTGTTTTTCTTACCAACACATGATCCAGATTGTGGGTCTGTAACGGATGGTGGTGCACACACACACTTATTTTCCACACATCCTTGTCCAGCATCACATTTACTGATGTCATCATCGGTACATTCTGTATGAAAGTAAACACAATAGAGTATATATATATATATATATATATATATATATATATATATATATATATATATATATATATATATATATATATATATATATATATATATATATATATATATATATACATACATATATATAATATATATATATATATATATATATATATATATATATATATATATATATATATATATATATATATATATATATATATATATATATATATATATATATATACACATATATATATATAAATATACATACATATACATATATATACATACATATTTACATATATACAGTGCTGGTGGTTAGAAATGGCGCGAGATGACGTGAAGACCGGCGTACTGCCATATACTATAATGTCCGTGTGTTACTCTCTGTAGGTTAATATTATATGGGATTGTAGAAAGTAGCGATATCTGGCAACTCTACTCTAAGCTTTGTATGGGAAATTTAAACAATATAACGTGATAATGCTTTCTTATGCTCTCAGTGGGGGGGATCCTGCAGCTCCTAATTACCCTAGTTTTTTGCGTATATTGGTTCACTATTCCCTCCAATTACTAATTATTATGGGTCCCAAGAAAAGACTCAAAGAACCTGATATTGCAGCTATCTGTGCTCTAGCCAAGGACAATAAAACTAACCAAGAAATCTCAGTTAACACAGGATTATCAATAAGAACAGTACAGAGGTGGACAACAAAATTCTGTACTGGCGGGAGTGACTCTATCCCACCACTATACAAACCACCAGGGCATAAACGGAAAGTAACTGAGAGGACTTTGAGAGTTATTGGTAGACAGCTGGAGGTCCAATCTCGAATCACAAGCCGAGAATTAAAGACTAAAAACCCAGATTTGCTGGCTGGAGTGGCTGACAGGACAGTGTAGGATTATTTCAAAAGTGACTTGGGTTACAGGTGTTGCCGCTCAGTACATAAACCCTGGTTAACTGTTGTTCATCGCAAAAAAATATTAGCTTTTGCCTCTCAATATCATGACTGGGGTATTGATGAGTGGTGAAAGGTGTTGTGGTCGGATGAATCCACTTTTAAAGTTACAGATAACCAGAAAAGTGGAGTGTACCGCCGACATGGTAGTGATTCCCATGACCCCAGATACCTTAACCACACAGTAAATCATCCTGATTCATTGATGGTGTGTGCCTGTTTTTCGTACTATGGTGTGGGAAAGTTGGTATTTTTACCTAAGAATGTTCGTATGAATAAAGGTAATTACTTTGAACTCATACTTGATGAGCTAGACGAGTGTATGGCGAAATGCAACTCTGATTATATTATGCAAGATAGTGCTCCTTGCCATACCGCTCATTTAATTACCAATTGGTTTGAATTCTGTGGTGTTACTCTCCTAAAACCTTGGCCAGCAAATTCACCAGACTTAAACCCAATCGAAAACTTATGGGCGTATATTAAACGGCAACTAAAGGATGGTGACACATCTTCACTTCCACGCCTTCAAGCAGCCATACAAGATATCAGGGACAATATTATCTTGGAATACCTTCATAATTTGGCTGACTTCCTTCCCAAACGACTCAACATGTTAAAAAACAATCGAGGGTACCCTATCAGTTACTAATCTAGGTGAGGATCCTCATTAAAACTATTTTCACACAGACCATTTTCCCCTCATCAATAGGAACAGGTTGTTTACATCACCGCGACATTTCTAACCGCCAGCACTGTATATATATATATATATATATATATATATATATATATATATATATATATATATATATATATATATATATATATATATATATATATATATATATATATATATATATCTTTAAACATTATCGAACACAACAATGTAGCCAATTTTGTTTCTCTCCATTTAATTTAGATAAATAGATATCTGTCTTCATAGGCATTCTTAAAAGGTATTTTAATATTTATTGAATTAAAATGGCATGGGAATTGTTGTAATATAGCCAGAAATATGTATTTAATTCAGGTGTGATATGATCAGAAAATACCTTTAGGCATAGTAAACTTGGTAATACATTTAATGTCGGTAATTACAAGATTTTTGTGACAGTATACATTATGTATTACAGCATCAAATATGACACCATTATCATTAGTAGGATAAAGTTATAATAAAAAAGGAATTAGTGAGTGTAATGAATACAATGTTAACAACTACTGTAGATTCTTACCAACACATTCCCCGTCGAGCATTATGAAACCCACGTTGCAAATACACACATTCACACTGTTGCACACCTCATTAGGACAACAGTTTAAATTGTTTATACATTCTGGAAGAGAACAGAATAGTTAATTACAACACACACACATTGCAGTAAACAGCATAACTATTGGCCATCCTGTCCCATAGCTTTAATCAGTACAACAAATGTGATAATTAAATACAACTTGGAGAAAGAAATTTGTGATGAAAACCTGTAACTTACTGCTTGTCATTTTATAACGATAATTTATGTGAATCTAGAAGTAAAATAATATACAACTTAACCTTGAATGGATCAAACATTTGTCAATATTGTATGGTATAATTCTGCAACTCAGGCTGCAAGTATTATTTTTGAGACAGAGGATGAAATATGATTACTTGTTTGGTATTTTTATCTGAAAGCAAACTTCTTAAATTCCTTGCTTGTTTTTGTGGACTTATGGGAGGCAAAAAACAGTTACTAGTGATAATATTGTTGCTACTTAGTCTCTTTAGGAGAGAGAGAGAGAGAGAGAGAGAGAGAGAGAGAGAGAGAGAGAGAGAGAGAGAGAGAGAGAGAGAGAGAAGTTTCTTTTTGCAGACCTTTTAAAATATAAGCTGTAAATAAACACAAGTTATCATTGTGCAATGGTGTTATAAATTTTGTTTTTCTTACCAACACATGATCCAGATTGTGGGTCTGTAACGGATGGTGGTGCACACACACACTTATTTTCCACACATCCTTGTCCAGCATCACATTTACTGATGTCATCATCGGTACATTCTGTATGAAAGTAAACACATAGTATATATATATATATGTATACATACATATACATATGTATATACATATATATATATATATATATATATATATATATATATATATATATATATATATATATATATATATATATATATATATATAATATATATATATATATACATATACACATATATATATAAATATACATACATATACATATATATACATACATATTTACATATATACAGTGCTGGTGGTTAGAAATGGCGCGAGATGACGTGAAGACCGGCGTACTGCCATATACTATAATGTCCGTGTGCTACTCTCTGTAGGTTAATATTATATGGGATTGTAGAAAGTAGCGATATCTGGCAACTCTTCTCTAAGCTTTGTATGGGAAATTTAAAAAATATAACGTGATAATGCTTTCTTATGCTCTCAGTGGGGGGGATCCTGCAGCTCCTAATTACCCTAGTTTTTTGTGTGTATTGGTTCACTATTCCCTCCAATTACTAATTATTATGGGTCCCAAGAAAAGACTCAAAGAACCTGATATTGCAGCTATCTGTGCTCTAGCCAAGGACAATAAAACTAACCAAGAAATCTCAGTTAACACAGGATTATCAATAAGAACAGTACAGAGGTGGACAACAAAATTCTGTACTGGCGGGAGTGACTCTATCCCACCACTATACAAACCACCAGGGCATAAACGGAAAGTAACTGAGAGGACTTTGAGAGTTATTGGTAGACAGCTGGAGGTCCAATCTCGAATCACAAGCCGAGAATTAAAGACTAAAAACCCAGATTTGCTGGCTGGAGTGGCTGACAGGACAGTGTAGTATTATTTCAAACGCGACTTGGGTTACAGGTGTTGCCGCGCAGTACATAAACCCTGGGGCCGGATTCTCAAAAAAATTTACGACGTCGTATCTCATTTGGGACGTCGTAACTTCCCCAGGCGAGTTAGGTCCACATACTCAAAACATTAAGACCTTATACTCAAAACAATTTTGGCACTGTGGGCAGCCATCTTGTGAGGTCTTAAGACACGTAGATTTACGATCCGCGCGACCCTGTCACAAGGGAGTTAAGTCCCGAAACACATAGAAAACGTATATATTTTTGTCAATCCTCCCGTGGTTCTCCCCGAGTCCCCGTTGCTGTGTTGGCAAAACACCATCACCCACGTCAGTGACATCACGTGTTGTTGTTGTAAGAGAGGTTAGAGAGCTGTGAATGTGATGGAACTGTGGTTTGCGTACGAGAATAGGCGTCGCCTACGGAGGGAAAGAGTATATAGAGGGATCCATTGGACCCTCTACATGTTAGTGAAGAACACTTACTTCGCTATTATAGATTTCCTCATCAAGAAATCTTAATTAAACTTGTGCCAGGAACTTGCCAATTGACCCATATGTTCGTCGACAAAAGAGGAGAACTCATGCTATACCAACACACACCCAAGTGTTAGTAACTCTATGAGTATTAGCTAACTAGTGGAACCTTTCAAAGTGTGATTGGAGATTCTGCTGGAGTGACTCAAGCAAGTGTGAGTAGAGTGGTGAAATCTGCTGTAGTACATTTGTTGGCTGAGAAGGCAAGAGTAGAAATAAAGATGCCCTCAGGTATTGTGGAAATTGGCAGAGCCTGCAGAGGATTCCATGCAGTGAATGGTTTTCCCTGAGTGATTGGAGCCATTGATGGTACTCATATACCTATCAAGGCTACAAATATAAATCCACAAGTATATATTAATAGGAAAGGCTATCACTCCCTGAATGTGCAGTGTGTTTGCACCAGTGAGAAAATAATTTTGCATTATAGTATGAGATACCCTGGCAGTACTTACGACTCCTTCATCTGGAATAACAGTCGTCTTCAGGCTCGATATTGTAGATAATTTCTTTACATGAAATAAACTTGGTAAATTTAAATAAATACATTGTTGTTAATTACTGCATCTCCTACTTATCCCAATATCACTCAAACCTACATTTTAACAGTAATAAAGACTTTGTGAAAATATAATTCTACAGATTACATTCAATTGTTTATTGTTCAAAAGCAGCACACTATAAAATCAAATACAGTACAGTAATAAAATACTATCACAGCATGACACACCTAAAATATAATCACATTTGAAAAAAAATTAAAGTTAGTGAGAGTTCTGTTAGCATAATCACTGTACAGCTACAATAACACTCGATAACATCTTACCAGTAATAAAGACTTTGTGAAAATATAATTCTATATTGCATTCAACTGCTTATTGTACAGAATCAGCACACTGTTAAATAACCTAATTAGTTTGGCACAGTATCACATTGTTTGGCTAACTCTGTAAGTTCCTCAAGTGCAGAGGCAATTCTTGGGAGGCTGCCTCTCAACACTTGCAGAATTTCTCCCTGTACTGCCAGCATCTGGTCACTGATACAGGGCTGTGGACTGGCACGGCTGCTGTGAACACGGCTACTGGTGTCATGACTCTCAGATCTACTTGCCCTCATACTTGATGCTGGAGGTGGTGATCTAGAGTAGGCATGGTCAAAAGTCACTGTCTGGGGAATGGTAATGTTTTCTGATGGTTCGTGACTTTGAATATTTTCTAACAGGCCTGAACTCTCAAAGTCAATATGTTCTACAGACATTGTAGAGTGGCGTGTTGGGTCATCTACTCCTGCCACCAAAATCTGTAACAATAAGAAGTGCTGTGTTTATGTAATATGGTTACAATGAAAAAGGAACTGTGATGCATAGTGGGAGCAATAAACATGGGGCTGCCTTTTTCCTTTAAGTTTCTTTTTGCTTAGTACTTCTTCCTCAAAGTTTCCTGTCTGCATTGCAGTTTCTTTGGTAAAACTGTACATACATTTCACTGTCACCCAACATATATAAATATAATCACACTTGGCCTAACATCTGCTGAAAAAAGATTTGAGAACCACTGGTGAACAACATCTTCAATACAGTACAGTATGTATTGCATCTCGTCAACCTACTGAAGATTTTATAATGAACATCAGCTAAGCTCAGCAACATCTTCATGACCAATTATGCATCTACTTACTGGATAGTGGTGCATGCTCATCATGTGTCCTTGTCAACGGTATGGGTCTGGCAACACTACCAGCAGAGGTCGATGGCAGAGGCTCATCTGTAACAATAATGTGTGCAGTGTTACACAACAGTATATCCAGTACTAATGCAACATGTTTACTCTGAGCTTTTGTAGTAACAGACAACACATAATAACCATAATACTGTATGTATAAAAGACACAAATACAGTACAGAATTGGGGCCTTGCATTCCCCTGCACTCTATAAGTTATTTTAGACCTTAAATGTACAGGCCTAACAATACAAAGTCACTGAGAAAGGCATGACAATCCCCTACACAGTTCTTCCATTATCTTTTGTGAGAGAACATTGTCTCAATGTGCACTCCGTAAAAATTAGTCAAATTTACCAGCAATGACGTCCTCGCTTTCGAAAGGGCCAGAGTGCCCCTCAATAGCCTCTGTCTCGTTGAGAGCAAGTAGTGCCTCCTCTGTAGGCTTCCAGTCCTTTGTGTCAGGTATTCCACCACCTGTAAAAGCCATTAAATTACAGTCATAGCTAAGATGAACAGTAGTATCATTGCAGCATTGCTTTAAGTAGTCAAACTTTAGTACAGTACAGTATACTGTATTGGGCTTCTTGAATGCTTAATTTCTTTCTGTATTGTGAAGTATAATTCTGCCAATCTTTCTCAATACATTACATTAGTTGATGGAATTCCTAAAACTATCCTACATCATACAGTATTTAATGATCACTTAGAATAGCCTACATATTGTACCCCACCATTTCTTTAATTACATACCTAACCTAACCTAATGTATTTAGGATGAGTTAACAAATATTTTGATGCACACTTAAATGTATAATGCAAGAACAACAACAAATATTTAAGCTAATGCAGTTCTCTAATATGTTTTTCCCCAAGTCAAATTTTGGTAATTAACCTGATCTAACCAAACCTCAGCAGACTACAGCAGGGATTTAATTGTGGCAACCCGTTATATAGGCCTACTAGTAACAATGGAAGAAACAATCTACTGCACAATGGCAATATAGTACATAAATATCATAGAAAAACTAATATTTAATGGTTATTATGAACGTCAATAGTCAATGATGTTACTAAGAACTTACCTGTCACTCTCATTTCACTCCTTTCCTTGGTTAGTGTGACGTTACTACTGCTGTTGACAGTCTCTCTGTAGGCGATAAGAGAGAGATAATACTGTTGTCACTGCATCACACGCTTCTCACGTCCCAGCATCACTTTATGTTTACACAACACAGCTGATGGGGTCCATATTGGCACTGTGGCATTCCTTGCTTTTCATTGGCTGGATCCACGTGAAAGACGCCACCTGATTGGCTGAAGATTTTCCGATGTCCTAGAGGAAAAGACAGTCGCAAGTAGTTACGAACCGATTAGGACGTCGGAAATTTGTTTTGAGTATCTTGTCTTACGACACGAAATACGACATCCTAAATTGTTCGTAATATCCGACGTCGTAAGTGAGATACGACGTCCCAAATGAGATACGACGTCGTAAGTTACGACCCGTTTTGAGTATCCGGCCCCTGGTTAACTGTTGTTCATCGCAAAAAAATTTTAGCTTTTGCCTCTCAATATCATGACTGGGGTATTGATGAGTGGTGAAAGGTGTTGTGGTCGGATGAATCCACTTTTAAAGTTACAGATAACCAGAAAAGTGGAGTGTACCGCCGACATGGTAGTGATTCCCATGACCCCAAATACCTTAACCACACAGTAAATCATCCTGATTCATTGATGGTGTGTGCCTGTTTTTCGTACTATGGTGTGGGAAAGTTGGTATTTTTACCTAAGAATGTTCGTATGAATAAAGATAATTACTTTGAACTCATACTTGATGAGCTAGACGAGTGTATGGCGAAATGCAACTCTGATTATATTATGCAAGATGGTGCTCCTTGCCATACCGCTCATTTAATTACCAATTGGTTTGAATTCTGTGGTGTTACTCTCCTAAAACCTTGGCCAGCAAATTCACCAGACTTAAACCCAATCGAAAACTTATGGGCGTATATTAAACGGCAACTAAAGGATGGTGACACATCTTCACTTCCACGCCTTCAAGCAGCCATACAAGATATCAGGGACAATATTATCTTGGAATACCTTCATAATTTGGCTGACTTCCTTCCCAAACGACTCAACATGTTAAAAAACAATCGAGGGTACCCTATCAGTTACTAATCTAGGTGAGGATCCTCATTAAAACTATTTTCACACAGACCATTTTCCCCTCATCAATAGGAACAGGTTGTTTACATCACCGCGACATTTCTAACCGCCAGCACTGTATATATATATATATATATATATATATATATATATATATATATATATATATATATCTTTAAACATTATCGAACACAACAATGTAGCCAATTTTGTTTCTCTCCATTTAATTTAAATAAATAGATATGTGTCTTCATAGGCATTCTTAAAAGGTATTCTAATATTTATTGAATTAAAATGGCATGGGAATTGTTGTAATATAGCCAGAAATATGTATTTAATTCAGGTGTGATATGATCAGAAAATACCTTTAGGCATAGTAAACTTGGTAATACATTTAATGTCGGTAATTACAAGATTTTTGTGACAGTATACATTATGTATTACAGCATCAAATATGACACCATTATCATTAGTAGGATAATGTTATAATAAAAAAGGAATTAGTGAGTGTAATGAATTCAATGTTAACAACTACTGTAGATTCTTACCAACACATTCCCCGTCGAGCATTATGAAACCCACGTTGCAAATACACACATTCACACTGTTGCACACCTCATTAGGACAACAGTTTAAATTGTTTATACATTCTGGAAGAGAACAGAATAGTGAATTACAACACACACACATTGCAGTAAACAGCATAAATATTGGCCATCCTGTCCCATAGCTTTAATCAGTACAACAAATGTGATAATTAAATACAACTTGGAGAAAGAAATTTGTGATTAAAACCTGTAACTTACTGCATGTCATTTTATAACGATAATTTATGTGATTCTAGAAGTAAAATAATAT
>JAWZYT010004276.1:12500-25000 GCA_034508575.1 Petrolisthes manimaculis
GTTAGTGTTTTTAGTTTCCCAAAGGACACCACTCTACGCTTCAAATGGATTTCTGGAATTAAGCGGGACAATTTCACTCCAAGTTAGAGCAGCAGAGTAAGTACCATACTACCAGTATGTTTAGTTTTATTAGTAGTATGTAATGATATTACTTTAGTGTATCTTTCGTGTATATTAAATAAAAATAAGAAGTTGAAATTGGTTAGCAGACGGGATCGCTATAAATAAAACATGGCGGGATGTGGTGGAACACCGCTGGCATCACATATTTTTCTTAATTTTATCACTTAAAGCTAACTATTGTTTGACTCTAAAAATGAGGTTTTATTCATTTATATGTCACTACTTCCAGTTAACTCGGAGTATTTTTTAACGTTAAAATAGCAACAGAGTACTTCTATGGTCTCTTATAAGGAAAATCTTTTACCTTGGTATGTGCATGTTATGTGTCTTCACTTTCAGCTCAGATATTATCAGATATTATCAAAGTTATATATATTCATACTGTAAGTAATTACCTTACCGTATGTATGTGGGTATACTTTTTATCTGTACAGTATGTGTAGATGTACGTGCATTTGTTTCTGTATTATTTTTTAAAAGACTTATTAAATAATGGTTCCTTCTAGGTTTGTGAACTTCACTTCACACCTGCAGACTTTGTGAGTGAGACCTCGTTCTTCGATGAAGAAACTGGGAGAAAAGTTAGTGCAAGTCTGGACAAACGTAGGCAAAAAACTGGTGCCATCCCTTCTCAGCTTCCGAACTGCCCCTCATATTTATCTTCATCAGTGACAGTAAGGGAATCACCAAACGCAAGAAGAATGAGGTTAGAAGAAACAGCACTTCAAGATGCGCTAAGATAAAGTATTGCTAATGACGAATGCCATAGGAAAGCAAGGGAATTTTCCACACTATTTGAACTTAAAGAAAAATTGCACTTTCTAGATAAAACCTACTGGAGTGTTGTGCAACAGGATGAAAACTTGCTGTTCTGTAGAATCACCCATTCCCTCATCCTAAAATTATACAGTCAGTAAACATGAAGGCAAACTGTACCATCCATGCTTACATTAACGATATTGAAGTACATCGGTTGGAGAATTATATCATTCCTACTGCAGTTAATGACATCAATGAGGTTGATCTCCTACTTACTAACCTCCGTAGAACCGATGGGGAAGAATATAAATCTAAACATCTCAGCGCAACAACTCTGATTCAGTTAGTGATTTCACTTCTTTCAGTCCTTAAAGATGAGTCATTTAAGCATATAATTTTTTTTAAGTTTGTGTGCGAGCAGTTGCGCTTGATTACCTTAAAACAGATTACAGTACTCTGCAGAACTTCTGATATTTTCTTCTCTCTTTTATAACTGCTCACCCCAGGGATATAGACTCATAAGAGAAAAGAAATTCTCAATATTGCCTACCTACACCACTATTAGAAGAATTTTCATGTCACGAGCTTTTGATCCTGAATCTGAGCAAATGGAAGATCATTTCGTGATGTACATAAAAAGCAAATTTAAGACACTGCAATCAGATGATAAAACGGTAACACTGATGGTTGACAAAATTCACATTAAACCTTACTTTGACTATAAGAGTGGGAATATTGTAGGATCATCTTTTAACAGTTCTAATGCAGCATCAAGTGCTTATGTTTTCATGGTGAGCAGCATTAAATCGAAGTTTAAGGACGTTATACATATCATCCCAGCAAAATGCATGAAAGGTGAAATTTTCCATGATATCCTGAAGAAAGTTATCATAGGGCTAGAAAAAATAGGCTTTGAAGTGATATGTGTAGTGACAGACAACAATGCAATTAACGGAAAGGCGATGTCATTATTTGCTAACCCACCTAAGTTGTCCATTGTCTATCCAAACCCAGCAGAAACAAGTAGGCCTCTCTTTTACTTATTCGATTCTGTTCATTTACTAAAATGTATCAGAAACAATTGGATCAACCAGAAAGATGCACAAAAAACAATGAGATTTCCAGAATTTTCTTCAGATGGTAATTATGAGAATCGTGAAACAGTCTATGCTCCATTTAGTACTATAAAAAAGTTGTATACATTGGAGGAAAATAATCTATTGAAACACTCTTACAGACTGACACTAAAGGCAATTTCCCTATCAAATTTAGAGAGACAAAATGTCAAATTTACACATCAAATCTTTAATGAGTATGTTATAGAGTCACTGTTATCTGTAGGGAAAAAACATTGCTTGCCTTTCTTCTCTAGTGTTGCAAATTATATCAAGGTATTTTATGTATGGTGGACAATAATGAATGTTCAAAAACCCTTTAACCCCTAAAGACCGGTTGACGTGATAGACAGTCATACGTATGGAACAGGGCAACAGCACCTACCGTCACAGCGATTTAGGGCGCTATTTCGAGCCCTGTACGGCTAGTTTTTCTTGTCGTTGGGCGAGAAAATGCACTCACAATATCGATCCACTACCCACTCAGTCGATTCTGGGACCCCACGATGGCTGGGCGATTTTTAAGTAATTGCCCTTGTCCGAATTTGTGCTCTAACGATCGTAAGACAATACCGTAGTGAATATATGTACGTGAGTGACACCATGATATTCCTACAAGGTTACAAATTATTATTTAGTGTATAGATCATGACACACGATATATAATGGGGTAGTAATAAGAAAATAACACCACAAAACACACCCATACAGGCACAATTGATAGTAAATATACGTGTTTCCTACGGTACAAGTCGGTTTGTTTATCATTTTCTAAGTGACAGTTACACGATGATATATTCCTACAAGTGTTCATACTATTTTTAGTGTTGAAATCATGACATACGGTACATAATAGTAGTAATACGAGTGAGTTGACAAGGGACTTAGGCGGGAAACTGAAAACCCATGCCGCAGTCACACCGCACTCACGCGTACACACAGACACACCGCTGTCTCGCGCCCAAACATGGTCCACTTAAACTCGCCCTATCTCCACAACTATTCATCGTACAGCCCTCCCGAAGGTACCATTGGAAAGAGGAAGAGTTGAAGGTAAGGATGGAACAATTTTGAAGTCAGTACACTATATAGGTTAAGAGTGTGAGCGTTGTGAATATAGGTCAAATCGCGGAATTTTGACGCTAGCGGCAGGGTAGAAATGTGGAGGCAGGGTCCACCCCTCCCGGTCTGCAGGGGTTAATGGAATAGAGACAAAGAACAATTATGCTACTCCATTGACTAATGCCATGAACAACGTTTTTTTTTATTTTTTGACAACTTCCTTAACCCCTGCTGTCCGGGAAGGGTAGACCTTGCCTCCACGTTTCTACCCTGCCGCTAGCGTCAAAATTCCTCGATTTGCCCTATATTCACAACGCTCACACTCTTAACCTATATAGTGTACTGACTTCAAAATTGTTCCATCATTACCTTCAACTCTTCCTCTTTCCAATGGTACCATCGGGAGGGCTGTACGATGAATAGTTGTGGAGATAGGGCGAGTTGAAGTGAACCATGTTTGTGCGCGAGACAGCGGTGTGTCTGTGTGTACGCGTGAGAGCGGTGTGACTACGGCATGGCGAATTCAGTTTCCCGCCCAAGTCTGTTGTCAACTCACTCGTATTACTACTATTATGTATCGTATGTCATGATTTCAACACTAAAAATAGTATGAACACTTGTAGGAATATATCATCGTGTAACTGTCACTTAGAAAATGATAAACAAGCCGACTTGTACTGTAGGAAACACGTATATTTACTATCGATTGTGCCTGTATGGGCGTGTTTTGTGGTGTTATTTTCTTATTACTACCCCATTATATATCGTGTGTCATGATCTATACACTAAATAATAATTTGTAACCTTGTAGGAATATCATGGTGTCACTCACATACATATATTCACTACGGTATTGTCTTACAATCGTTAGAGCACAAATTCGGACAAGGGCAAATACTTAAAAATCGCCCAGCCATCGTGGGCTCCCAGAATCGACTGAGTGGGTAGCGGATCGATATTGTGAGTGTATTTTCTCGCCCAACGACAAGAAAAACTAGCCGTACAGGGCGCGAAATAGCGCTAAATCGCTGTGACGGTAGGTGCAGTTGCCCGGTTACTTACGTAAGACGGTCTATCACGTCAACCGGCCTTTAGGGGTTAACTGGTTAGAAATGTGGAGCAAAATGGATGGTAAAGGAGGAAAACCAACACGTGAGACACTTGCAGCACTTACACACACCACTCGTGCAATAATAGAAATAACTAGGTACAGTACATCTGAACTTAACATGAAGTACATTTTGACAGGCAAATTTCAGACAGACAAACTTGATTCAAGATTTGGTCAGTATAGGCAGTTAGCTGGTGGGGTAAGATCCATCAGACTGGGACCAACAATTTTCATAACTCCCTTTAGTAATACAATCGATTTTCGATTATCACTGTATCCTACATAGTTATTTTCTTCAATTCCCACAACAATATTGACCCCCGATAGGTGGGTAGGGCATGAAGTATATCAGGGAAAGAGCGGGGTTGAAACACGCTGTCGTGAGATGTCATTGTGTAAACAAAGTGAAGGAAAGCAAGCTTACTCCTAATTGGCTAAGCAAAGTGGGTTCTCATTGGCCAGCTAGGTATGACGTCATCAATGTTCATGACATCACTGTCAAGAAACGGTTCCCGGTCCCGGTTCTCACTTATAATTTACACTCACTTATAAATTTACACCCGATCCCGCTTAACTTAAAACAAACATATTAGGATTTCTGGGCAGACTACCGGGATCTAAACTAGGTAAATTTACAGAAAACCTGGGTTCAGTATATTGTATATATTAGTATCATTATCCACTATTTTGGACCATTCTAAGACACTTTTCATCTATGGTGTTTCTCTCTGAAATGCCTCGTTTTCCGAGATATGCCCCGTTTACAAACATAATATGGATAATAGTCTTACCTGACCTGACCTGACCTAACCTAACCTAACCTAGACCACAGCAAAGTCCCGGGACCTAACCTGGGCAAACTACCGGACCTAACCTGGGCAAACTACCGGGACCTAACCTGGGCAAACTACCGGGACCTAACCTGGGCAAACTACCGGGACCTAACCTGGGCAAACTACCGGGACCTAACCTGGGGAAACTACCGGGACCTAACCTGGGCAAACTACCGGGACCTAACCTGGGCAAACTACCGGGACCTAACCTGGGCAAACTACCGGGACCTAACCTTGGCAAACTACCGGGACCTAACCAGGGCAAACTACCGGGACCTAACCTGGGAAAACTACCGGGACCTAACCTTGGCAAACTACCGGGACCTAACCTTGGCAAACTACCGGGACCTAACCTGTGCAAACTACCTGGACCTAACCTGGGCATACTACCAGGACCTAACCTTGGCAAACTACCGGGACCTAAATGGGACAGACTACAAATCCTGACCCCCTTCCTAATCCTGCCCTGGACCTTTATATCCCCTTTGCGGGTCCCACAATTTTGATTATTATTAAGATTATTAATTGAATAAATAAACTGTTGGGAATTAAAAGATTATATGAAAAACTATTTGAAAAAAAATATGCATTACATACCATTCATAAATCCTTGTGTTTGTAATATCACAAATATCACAAAGGAATTGGTGAATAAAGTTGTACTTTCGACGGTACAGAAATTCATGGTGGTAGCTGTCTCGCAGTGGTGTCGTCAGATGAACTTAACTAGCGGCTCTTAGCCGCCCAAAGGGCGGCGGAGGCGGCTAGTATATATATAAATACAAGTCTTTAAACATAAATCCTTAGGCTGCTTTCACACGGACGTTTTTGTACGCGCATTCGAGAACGCGTCAGAATTTTGTACCTGCGTTGGACACGCGCTTGCTACGCGTCCGCGTTTCAATTTTGACAGGGCCCTACCACCACCCTGCTTTCCCAACAAGTTCATTAATGTTAGTTCATTAATTTTATTAGGCAACGTGATGTATATATACATGTACCTTATAACAATTATTATGCTGAAATATATATGCATATTTACTATCAATGACTATATATCATACTTGAATGTACTTCAACACCAGAAGTAATTGCTGCCAGTGTACTGTACACAAATGTAGTATCCACAAGTGTCATCCATCCATCTGTGTGTAAGGTTTTAGCAGGACTAGCAGAGTCCTCTCGGCTCTCACCCACCTGAGAGAGATGGTCAACGGTAGTGTGGCTTGACTGTACGTGTTGTACCTAGAAGCTCGTCTGGAAGCTCCCATTACCACCAGTAGCCAATGACGACGCGCGCGTCCTTGCTGGCTTGGACGTCTGCGCCGCGTTCGACTCGCGTGCAACGCGTCGCGTGCAACGCGTCGCGTGAAAGGTTCCATTTAACTCCATTGAATGTTAAAACGTTTCGTTCCCGAACGCGTGTTCGGGAACACTCGGGTGAAAGCAGCCTTAAACATAATCGAACACAACAATGCAGCCAATTTTGTTTCTCTACATTTAATTTAGATAAATAGATATCTGTCTTCATAGGCATTCTTAAAAGGTATTCTAATATTTATTGAATTTAAATGGCATGTGAATTGTTATAGTATAGCCAGAAATATGTATTTAATTCAGGTGTGATATGATCAGAAAATACCTTTAGGCATAGTAAACTTGGTAATACATTTAATGTCGGTAATTACAAGATTTTTGTGACAGTACACATTATGTATTACAGCATCAAATATGACACCATTGTCATTAGTAGGATAATGTTATAATAAAAAAGGAATTAGTGAGTGTAATGAATACAATGTTAACAACTACTGTAGATTCTTACCAACACATTCGCCGTCGAACATTATGAAACCCACGTTGCAAATACACACATTCACACTGTTGCACACCTCATTAGGACAACAGTTTAAATTGTTTATACATTCTGGAAGAGAACAGAATAGGGAATTAGAACACACACACATTGCAGTAAACAGCATAAATATTGGCCTCCCTGTCCCATAGCTTCAATCAGTACAACAAATGTGATAATTATATACAGTACAACTTGGAGAAAGAAATTTGTAATATTATTGTACATATTGTACATATTATGTATCGTTAAGTAATATTTTGTGATCTAATTTTGCAAGTGTTTCAGTGTGTAGATTTATCTAAGTCAAAATAAGTATTTAAGTGATTACATTAATTGCAGAGTGGCTTAGTTACTGTTTGTTCATGGCCACCTGTAAGGGATACAATGTCAGTGAAGTATGGATAGAGACATCAACAGAAACTTACCAACACATTTGCCAATGTCATCTCGGATGTGCTTGTACTTACAAACACATACGGATTTTCTTGTGTCACACACTTCATTTTCCTCAGTACAGGGGGTATCATCCGTACATTCTGTATGAAAATAAATCCATATTTTGATAACATTTAACACAGGAATATTATTGTATGAGGACAAAGAAATCTTCCTAGTCAGAAAATACTGTTGTAAAATTCCCAGATAAGGAGATAAACCTGGCTGAAAGAGTAAGAATTGCAATCTTGTAGGGTGGGAGAAGGTATGTTGATGTAACAACACTGACTGTTTAATGATTTTTAATGCCATTAGTCAATAGGCATAAAGAACAAAATTTGTTCTTCATTATGTCCCGGGTTCGATTCGCGAGTCAGTAAATTGTTGGACAAGGCCCTGTTCATCTAGCAGTAAGTACCTGGCTGTAAGAGCAAGGATAGAAACCTTGTAGGCTGGGTGAAGATGTGTTGATGTAACAAAATTCACTGTTTTAATGACAAACACCATGAGTCGATAGGCATCTAGCCCTAAATCTTCTTCTTCTTCACTATGAGTCACTCACAGCCAGCTGCTCACCTGGACTCACCTCTACCTACCCGCTGCTCTCCAGTTCCTGCCTGGTGGTCTACACTGCCTGCCTACTGCTTTCCATTGCTTACTACCTGCTCCCTGCTACGTGTCTACTGCTGCCGCCCCAACTACTGTTATGAACCACTGCTACTACTTGCCGCCTGCAGTGCACATACCTGCTTGCCGTCACACCTTCCTGCAGCCACTGCACCAGTCCAGCTACACAGCACCTGCAGCCCAGCCTAACTCAAGTGCTCACTATCATTACTTACCTTGCCCCCAGATCCCTGGAGTCCAGAAAGAAAGTGTACCAAATACAAAACACACTTGTATAGACATGCATAATAAACCTGGTGTAATTCCTTGTGAATTTGGTGCAACACCAGGTAGTAACCACTACAGTCATTACAGTACTGTATTTGCTTGCCATTACTAACACTTGCTATAGACAACATTGGATTCTATAACATTTTTGTTACTCAAGTTTGTTAATGTGAACATAATTATATAGAGTAAAGTTATGATGTAACTGTGTTGTCCTTACCTTCATTACAGTCATCATTTGTGCAGACACACTTGTTGCCCTCACATTCTTTGTTAGCGTAGCAGTGTTCCTTTACTGTACATTCTGTAAGGAAATTAATTTGTATTTTAGTTAAATGTTTTCAGATGTGTTGTTAAATAACCAAATACCAACTAAAGTACAAGTAGTGTTTTGGGTGAGGGAGTTGCCTATTAAAATGAGAGACAAAGTCATGAATACCAAACTGATAATTTTATTAATCCTTCATTGCTTCCTTTTGTAACAGTAACACTTCCAAATGATATAATCTTAACAACCATTGCTATTCATTAAGATAAGCTACCTGTTATGTCTTTACCTACTTTATGTATCAACCTGTCACTTCATCTCTTCTTCATGTGGTTTGATAACTTTGTGGGTTTCTGTGAAACACATTCATTACTAATGTAGCAGTGTTACATCATGGCTATCCAAACTGTTTTATAATGGGTTATTATATATTGTATTCTTTATTTTCGAGAAAGCCAGGTTTTCCTGAATTATTTATCACAAGTTCATCATTATCATTGC
Source organism: Petrolisthes manimaculis (assembly GCA_034508575.1). Lineage (NCBI taxonomy): Eukaryota > Metazoa > Arthropoda > Malacostraca > Decapoda > Porcellanidae > Petrolisthes > Petrolisthes manimaculis. The sequence continues at coordinate 21,460 of JAWZYT010004276.1, forward strand.
ACCACTCTTGTCACTATATTGTATGTGGGGTGAGAGGTGAAGGATGGACCCAATGAACAGTGAACAAAGTCAGGAATCCTTAGTTTAATCTCTAACAATACCACAAAGTGTCTTTAGGGATTTAAATCCCATCCTACTTGATTAACTTAATGTTGACCATTTATCACTGGGTAATTCATATACTGTACAGCTGTTCCAACCTGGCATAATAAATAGTTTATTACAGATATTTTATACAGATACAGATAGTTTATTACAGAGTTTATGTGATGGGATATGAATTCTTAAGAATATTCAATCTTCTTGGTTTTTCATTTTGGAAGTTATAACCATTCAGTTATAAAGATAACATACTGGATAATTTGTTACTTATACTTGTAGCATATATCTCCATCATTATAGTTTGTGTTTGAATAATGATATTGATTAACGTAATTAGAATTAAATTTACGTTTTCATATTTTACTGAAATATTAGGCTACAATAATCCCTCTACCATTTTGATATCGTGTACTCTACTAACAAATGCTGAGGTTTGGCCTAATACCTTAATACCTTGATACCTTAATATTAATCCACATTTTAATATAAAATAGCAGTAGAAACTGCAATTATATCATGAGTCATATTAAGCCAATAGAGAAAAGCTCATATTCTTTTGTTTACAAAATGTGTAATGATAGAATAAACAGTGAATATTTCTATAAAGTTCTGTAGATGTATGTTATTGAGGTTAGACTGCTGAATGTGGTAAAATTTCTATCATGGTAATGTGACCTGTGTGAGGATAGAGGGAGTATAAAATGATAGGTTGCCAATTACTGTTGTGAGACAAAGATGTATGATGTCACCATGGTTGATAAATGTATACATAGATGGAGTGATATAAGAGGTTAGTTAAGACAATACAGTATTGTAAAAAGGAGTGGAATTGCTGCAGGATGAAGAAAAATGGTCCTTATCGAACATGATGTATGCAGATGCTGCTGTACTTTTGCCTAGTAATAAGTGAGAGCTAGGAAGATTATTGGCAAGTTTTGCATAGGTATGTGAATAGTGCTGTATAAATGTGAATGCGGGAAAGAGCAAGGTGATGATAGTGGAGAGAGAGGGTGAATTAGTGTGTAGTGTGCAAGTGAATGGTGAGCAGCTCGAGGTGATTGAAGAGTTTAAGTAACTTAGAGGAATGTTAGATATGAGAGGAAAGTGTGGGAAAGAAATGGAAACTAGAGTAACACAAGGGAGGAAGGTTACAGGTTTGATGAAGATAATTACTATAATTAGAGAGTTAAGTACAGTTGATACAAAAGTATTACATAAAGGAGTGTTAGTGCCCACTTTGAAACATTGGAGTGGAAATTAAGGGTAAGAACAGTTGAGATGGATATGCTGAGAAGTGTTGGTAGAATCTGTGGAATTGACAAAGTGAGAAATACTGAAATCCATGAAAAGTGTAGTGTGAGCAAATCACTGGATCAGAGAGTGGAAGTAAGAAATTATGAGATGGTATGGGCATATGGAAAGAATAAATGATACAGAAGTGGTGAAAAAGATGTATGAGTGATTTTGAAGATAAGTAAAAAAGGGGAAGACCAAAGAGAAGATGACCTGATATAATATGTGATTGTGTAAGAAAGCATCAAATAAATAAGAATAAAACAAAAGAACTGGTACTGTAAATGATAGACAAGAGTGGAAGAGATTCCACTTGGGTTTAAGTTGAAAGTCACCAAGGCTAAGTGAAGGTACTTAGGTCATGGATGCAAGCTTGAACTTGTGAGTGGTTTGGGGTGGGGATGTGGAACAGAGAATTTTGTTATTTTGAAAGGGTGAGTGATTGTGTGCATGACCGATTTCACTGGGTAATTTGTCTTTACTTTGTGTATTTCTCCTTCCTTTTCCTACCCCTGGTGCTAGAGCCTACCAATCCCTGGAAAAGCGGAGATAGAGTATTAATGAAGATGATGATGTAACATTGCAAATAAACAGTGAGACAAACAAAGAAACAAACAAATATATGGGAGTGAAAAGTAACTTTTATTCGGTATTAGTCAAGGGTTTATCCGTAATCATTCCCATTATTTTATTATGTCAAATATACTTCTGAATACATGCATGTCATTTGATTATAGGGCATTTCCATCGTAAATGCATAAATATGAGCCGTCGGTTCTAGTATAATAATATCAATTCAAGATGGCTGCCAAATGTTTACATTCATCCCCATATTTTATCAAGGTTAGATTTCGGTAGTGTGCCGTGACGAATCTAGTTCAAATATGGCGAAAATTAGGTGTTTTCGGAGATTGAGTTGGGGGAAGGGGGCGAGGGAGGGATGATAAATCCCAAAGCATTAATTTGCGACGATTGTCAACAATAAATTAGTTCAAAACACTCTATAAAACATTGCATTCTGAAAACCTTGAGTCGAAAGCAGATTATGGACAAATGCTTGACTATTACCGATATTTTTCTAGTATTAATAATAATTTTGTCCTCTTAACTAGGACATAAATAACTGGGGATGAAAGTAAGTAATACTGGTATTAGCATGAGAAGGAGAGACAGGGACTGAGGTGACCTAAAGATAATGATGAATGGATGTTGTGTGGAGTTAGGATGAGTATTATTAGGGTAGCTTGGATACTGTTTGTTCATGGCCACCTGTAAGGGATACAATGTCAGTGATGTATAGATAGAGAGATTAACAGAAACATTTTCTTACCAACACATTTGCCACTGTCATCTTGTACGTATTTGTTCTTACAAACACATTCGTATCTTCTTGTGTCACACACTTCATTTTCCCCAGTACAGGGTGTATCATCCGTACATTCTGTATGAAAATAAATCCATATTTTGATAAAATTTAACACAGGAATATTATTATATAAGGATAAAGAAATTTTCCCAATCATAAAATACTGTTGTAAAATTTCCAGATAAGGAGATAAACTATGTCAGGCAAGGTTCCATAGCTTAATGTAGGCCTAGTTGCTTGCAAACTCATTCAAGAAATTAGATTTTTAATATATATTTATATACACAATTAGTACTTAATTAAAAATAACTGTTTGATAAACATTCTTATATATTTCATGCTCTTCTATTTTGACCTTACCAGAAAATAGTTATGTATCTGGAATTACAACTAAACTGAAATCCAGCATTTACACCATACTTGTCCCATTAAACAGTTTGAGTACATTTTATTAATAAGCAATACAACACTTAACAATGTATCATTACTCTAAAGGGAAGTAATTTTTGAATTTAATGGTAATATCTTTATAAACCAACAATAGCCTTATACCCATCCATTATACCACAACTTCTCTGAATCTTAGATATGTCCTTATAACAAACTAAAATGTTACTAAAAAAATTGTTAGATTTAATATGTGTTTAATTACTTAACATTTATTATATTGTATGTTCATAGATAAAAGTCTGTTTTTTGGCTTTGTTCCTCTAACATAAGTTGTGAAGCACATAATGCTCACCAGAATTTTCACCGGCACTATCACAGTTTATTATTAGG